>PVKM010022912.1:0-21497 GCA_004027735.1 Carollia perspicillata | reverse complement strand
TTAACAAGGCTTTCAGTATGCTAGCCACTTCTTACTCCACCTTCCTGAGCTGCACGGTTTCATCAATGCAGCGGATAAATGTGGTATCTGAAGGATACTGGATGGTCCGGATCACTATGGACTACACTGTGATAGAATTTACATAGCCTTGGGGCACAACCGTGAATGTACATTGTCTTGCACACCACGTGGGTGTGAACTATTTCTGTTTACTTTTCTTGATTAAGATACAAAGGAATGAACACATTTGCCAAATCAAAGGCTGCATATTATGACCTGAGGCCCTTGTCAAGGTGAAATCCTATACTCCAAGATAGTACCCCTAAAGTCAACAAATCTTCTTTATTCAGTCTTATGTTCTGGTTCCCTTTGTCAAGCACCCTGAAAATTTAATCCCAGGGGTACTTCCCCAGCTTCCGCTGGATGTACTGGCTAATTTTTTAAGAAAATTTAGGACCTGATGGCTTTCTCTGTTATCAAGCTCAGCACATCTCTAGCTGGGTTATGCTGAGACCTGATCCTAGTTATCAACATGGTGGAAGGACATCTTAAGGGGAAGGCCCCATTGCCTTGCTGGAGGAAGCCCTTGCAGTATTTTCCCACCCGGGGAAGAGTTCTAGTTCTTAACTGGGAGGTACAGTCCCTCTACATAGGCTCTGATGGTTCAAAGGAGTAGAGGGAGCTGAATCTTTAGGGATGTGTACGCTGATGCACCCATTCCATATGCCAAGCTTCCTAATGTTCCTAGCTGGCTCCCTGATCCTTAGACCTACTACTGCTGAGCGTTCATTCAGTCACATGAAGCTCAGTGATTCTAAGTGGGGAGGTGGGAACGAGTTTGGTTTCTCTGCTTTCTCACTGCAGAAGATAAAGACTGCTTTTTAAGCTGTCAGAGAGGTCCCCTAGACTTCTCAGTTTGTTAATTGCCCTTAGTTTTTGTTAATTGTTTCAGTTTAATCTAATAACAAAAATATAAAAACGCATGATCCTTGTACACAGTATTCCCCACCCCTCTCCTCCTACTCAGCACTTTTCAAAGTCCCTAGTGATCGCAGCAATCAGGATGCTCCCCTCCTCTGCCACACTGCCCGTCCATAAAGGGGAAGGAAGCAGGACTGGACCAGGAAATCTTTCGGACAAGACGCAGACCTGAAGGAGTGAAAGGAAAGGGGGAGGAAGCAAGTCGGGAGAGCCCTAGGCTGCCATGCATGTCTGAAACTGTGTTGGCCAACCCAACGGGAAGCTCTCAATCAAAAATTGCCCAGCAGGGAGTACAGCATTGGGCAGGAATGGCCAGACCCTACAGCCCTGCTGTACTCGGTCATTGGCAAAGGATGCCAGGGAAAAGCCTATCCTGGGCTCAGTCGTTCTGATGGATCCTGAAGTCACTGCACTTGAAGGCTGCTATTTCTCCTCGTCTCAAACAATGATAGTTTTGATTGGAAATACGTCGTAAATAAATATAGCTCTTGCTATCCAAGGAGCTGGCAATGTAGAAAGGTGAAAAGGCATGCACATTACAAAGAAGTCATCCCAGTTGCATGGTTTCAGGGGATATTTGTTGTTTTTGTCCATTCAGCTTCCATTTCCCTTACTGTGCAAACTCTAACTCAGTTTTCCCTTGGGGAACCACCTCTCTCTGTTACGGCAGAAATGCCTCACCTCACTCATGCCCGTCAGCACAGGGAGAGGGCATGACTCAGACCTGGCCACTCAGGACTTCTCTGGATTTACGCTCTCCCCACCCAGCCCTGCCCAACTGGTGTTGCTCGCAAAGATGGCAAGTCTGGAGCTACCAGAGAATAATACCCCGTGAAGAGAGCCTGCCTAAGAGTGAAGCCAGGTCAGAGGAAAGCAGTGCTGAGAAAAATGCCTTTAGAAACTGGATTTTGATGACACATTTGGAGCTCTTGGATCCCCCCAGACTTTGACACCTGGATCTACTCCTAAAGTATCCTTTGATTCCAGGCTGTTTGAAGTAGATTTAGTCACTGTCAACTAGAAGAGCATTAATACAAAACTGCTAGAGAAAGGACTGAGTCTGGAACAGCGGTTATGTTATCAGGCCCAACCCCCTTTAACATGGGCCTAAGAACAGTCATTCACCATCAGAATTAGAAAAGACCTGACCCATCATCCAGTTTTCATCCAACGCCTTTAAAAGAGAGTCAGCGAAAGCTGAGTGACTCATCTAAGGTCACAGAGCCACTTACTGGGAAGTCACATTTTGTTTCTAAGTCTTCAGCTTAATCAAGTATTAAGTTTCAGAGAGAGGGGAAAAGAGGGAAAAAGAGAGAGAGAGAAACATCGATAGGTTTTCTCTCGCACATCCCCAACTGAGGACCTGGCCCGCAGCCCAGGCATGTGCCCTGACCTGGAATCAAACTGGTGACTGTTCAGTTTGTGGGACACTGCTCAACCCACTGAGTCACACCAGTCAGGGCTCTAAGTCTCCAGTTTCTAGGCCACAGTTATTTTCACTGTAACACCCCATGTCCCTGGAGAGAAGGGAGATTACACAGTTTAATTCATGGAACTCACAGAAACAGAAAAAAATTAATTTATAAACAATAGCAGTCAGCTAATGCTAATTTAGAATTTAATGTCATTAATCCTGCATAATGTGGCTATTGAAAATAGTTACTAATGTGGGCTTCATACAATAATTTAGCGTTACTTAAGTGAAAACAAAATCAAAATATGCACTTTTGAACAACGTGTGAAAAATGTTTAAATCTTTTAATTTTTCCTTTTGTGAGGTGCCCCAAAATGTTCCTTTTCTTTGTTCTTCACATTTCTATTCTTTAGAACTTATTTGTAAAATTCTGGAATGTTGTAAGAGGAAAAGCATTTTAGAAAATTTATGGTAAATGAACTTTTTCTAGTGCATTGTTATTTATCTAATTATTGCAAAGAATTCAAGACCCTTCTATCTTGAGCAAGCCATGACCTTGTTTCTACAGTGTATCTTCACAGTAGCATATTTAAAAATTGGCATTCTTAGGTTTTAATGGTTAAATTAAAAGCTAAATTTTTAAGTGATGACTGTGTCCACAAAAATACCTCAAAGAAAAGGTGAAGCATTTACATATTTGTGAGAAATTGATTCTTTTATAATTTTGTATTTTTTAGAAAAGTGCCTAAAAACCATCTGGGGCTCTATATTTCAGAGAAGATTTATTTGTGGGTTTCTGTTTGTTTAACTTAGGCATACAATATTTCCAATTTTAAAATGTATTTGGATTTTTTTTCATATGCCAGATTTGGAGGTATTTTCCAGGTTTTTCTAAAAGCAACATTAGCTTAGCAGATCTGTTTGACACACCACAAAATGGACACAGAAAGTTGCAGAACAAAACTGAAGAGGGCAACTCTCTGGGCATCTATTTTTTAAGATAAATTAGATTTCAGTACATTCACCTATAATAGGCAATTTAAAGTTTTAAGGAGTTTCACACAAATCTTCAGATTTTTTTGATATCATAATTGCAGATACATGACAAAGTGTATACAAAAATGTCATGATTGCAAATACCTAGCTACAAAAATATACTGATGACAAGAAAAACAAAGAAAAAAACAAGCATATTAATAACAAAAATGAAAATAAATATCTTGGTACTTTACTATTAAGAAGTCCTGGTTTTTTGCCTCTTCAAAGTTAACAAATTCATTTACACAATTAAGAAGTAGCCATCGAGCATCCATGGTCATTCAACACGAGAGAGGGCAATGGGTGCATCCGCCCCTAATGCTTGAGGAGCTTAAAGAAGCAGAGAAGTCAGATGCGTAAACAAAAGGCAGGGGTGCCACATGAGAAATGGCGCAGTAAACTTCACGATGACCGATGGGAAAGTGGAGACGAGATGATGAAGGTGACCTGAGCCAATGGAGGGGAGGGCAAAGAAGCCTTCATGGCCGGGCAAATGAGTAGGAATCTAATACGCGTAGGTGAATGGAGGGTGGTTGGAGAGCCGGCAGGGTCTGTGGTGGGACGTGGAGGTGAAACGGCAAAGCAAAATGATCAACTCGATGTGCAAGACAGGCATGTGCCAGATTCTAAAGACCTAGAACGACAAGCCATGGAGTCTGGATTTTGTCTTACTGTCCACTGATAGTCCTCAAAGGTATTTTGATTTTATTTTAGCAAGATTATGGCATGGTCGCGTCAGAAAAGAGAAAGCTAAAATCTTGAAGGATAGCAGAGGATAGATTAGTGGGAAAGAGACTAGAGCTATAGCCCCTTTTGGAAAACCATCCCAGTAGAAGGGGGCACGGTAATGATCAATGATGTACTGACGTGTGGAGTAAAGCAGTGAAGAAGACATAAATGCAGGTAACATTAGTGAAGATCAGACACAGGAAGAGGAATAGGTTTGCAAGTAAGATTGGGGTCGAGAGTGGGTGGGGTGCAGAGGAGAGGTGTGCTGGGTTGGAGACATGTAAAACTGAGGAACCCGTGGGATCCAGGTGGAGCTGCATCTACCCAGCAGGTCACTGTAACGTGAGTCACAGAATGAGGACGGCACCGGAGGCGGAGGCTTCCTGAAGCCCAGCAGTCAGGGCACAGAGGGCTGACGGACCTGAGTCTGTGTCAGCTGTGAGCCACATAAAGTCGCACTTTTTATCATAACTGCCTCCTAGGTTGCTGTAAACCCATAACAAACCATTTTTTAAATCTCATACAGCTGTCACTAAAGAACAGATGCCCGGACAAAGCAGGTGACTTGACTCCACCACATAGCTGATAGGGGGCAGAACCCAGAATTGAATCCAGATGTCTAGGCCAGCGTATTCCACCAGACGAAACCCACGGGAATGTAACCTCATGCCTTGTGTGATGACCACAGCCAATCCTCTGGATCAGCTTCCTCTGTGAGAAACTTCTGGATGGCATGATCTCAAAATCACCCTCTGACTCTAAAACTCTGTCATTATAGGCCTCACTCATGAGAATGCCTACCATTTCTAATGCTAGTTCACCACAGCCAACCCCAGTCAATCTGAATAAATCACGGATCCCCTAAAACTCAGCATCCCCACCAGAACAAACTGTTGCGAAGCTCCCTCGGTTGCGGCGGTGTGCTTTCACACCTATCACCGCGGTCATTAGGAAAATGCTGATTAGACAGTGAGATGCTACTATATATTCTCTAGGACGGCAACAATGAAAAGGACAGAAAGGACCCAGTGCCTGAAGCCATGGGGAACAGAGATAGACATGGCCACATTGGAAACTGGTCCCAATGGCCACTGGTGGTGACTGGCGGCATTGCCTAGTGGGCACTCCAGTGAACTGTTTCCGCACACATGAAGCTCAGGGCCTTGCATGAGAACTTGCTTAATAAAGACCAGCTAAGGGGACGACAAACATTTGTCCCTGAACATGAAAGTCATATCAACTAGGTTCCTGAATGACTTGGCAAGTAAGTCATGTTTTTGAGTGTTGATGTGAAAGCACCATATATAATCATCCCATGCTTTGATCTCCTCAAGTACTGTATTCTATTTTTATCATGATTTATCACATTATAGGAAATTAATGTTGATTCTATTATAAGTCATGCTTTCTAATTATTGTAATCTAGTAGAAGTATGTCCTATTAATTAGATTACCATGCTAAAAATAGCACACGGTTTCATTAATTAAAACATTGAGGCAGGAAAACCAATACTTAGAACCAGATAGCTTTCGAATGTAACACCGTCAGAGGTTCAAAGCTATAGAAACTGGAGGGTGGAGAAGGAGAAGGCTGATACAGTTTTGAGTTTCAAATGCTGCACATTTGCAACAGCATTTAAAAATCCAGGTTTTTAACTGAGATTTTCAGAGATATTCAACATGTTTTCCTTCAACTGTTGTTTGTGTAAAATCAAAGAAGATTGGAACTATAATGTGTAAAGCTTGAAGGGATGCTTAAAAAGTGTTCAATGAATTAGGATGTGCAGATTGAATATAATAGTATGTAAATCTAACTCTAGATCACAGAAAATGGACTCATTTTCTTTGTCCATATCAAAATAAAAAGGGATTTAGGTTTGCAATTCCATATGATTTATTTCCTTGCACTGCTTTATATTTATAAGCCCTCTCTAGGTGAGAGGAAAGCTCCTCAGAGTAGTTTTTAATTCTTGCTAGACATCAACAGTTTAACTATGAGGTATGTTTTCAAGGTGGTCAATTAATGCTGACAAAGGTAGCTGTGTGGCAGCCACTGAAAGGGAAACGAACAAAAGATTAAAAATGTGAATACTTACTTGTTTGTCTGAAAAGGGTTTTAATGTGCTCACTTCTTCTTCTCCCGGACGTGTACCACACCTGTGTTGACAGAAGCATTCTGTTACCCGCTATTCTCGTGTTCGGGGGGCCAGCGCGCTGGTCTGCGGTGCGTGGGCAGAGGCTTATTTTTAACAACTTGAATTTATAGGGACCTGGACATGACTTTACACTTCAATGGGAAGAAATCCTTTGGTTGCCTGCTTCTAACTGGCCTCTGATCCCTGCACTGATGAGACCCCTCCAGGGCTATCTCTGCTCCGGCCCCTACTTCACTCCTCGTCCCTTTGCCTTCTACGGCCACCCGCAGAGGCCCTGAGGAGGATTTTTGTTTTAAGCCTTATTTCGCAACAGCTCCAGTGAAGCAGGATTCTCAAACTAAATAACACTCATTGCCAGCCCGCTGCCATTGTCTGACAAAAAAGAAATTGGAAGAAGAAACAAGGTTAATATAAAAATTACAGCTTTTAGAAAAAACGACCCCTAATATTCAGCTGCAGAAGAAAAGGCGGGGGAAATGCAAGTCCTGGTGACTAGGAAATTGCCGTGTCACAGGGGAAGACGAGGAGCAGTCTAAAGGTGCAAGTGGAACCACCACCAGCCCCAGAAGGAAACGGCAAAAACAGGTTAAAAGAGAGGTGGCAGATATGCTGATTAAGGAAGATCTTAAAAATGAGCTTCCTTTGAACTTCGAGTGGAAAAATCCTGATTTGCACTGCCAACTGTTTACACCGAAGAGATGATTCAGAGGAACTACGTGACTTAAACGAGAACATCTTTTGGATTCTTCTGGAAGACCAGTAGATAGTATGAAATTTAAACTAACGTTTGGACTTTGTCCATTTTGTGCACAGTGAAGACAGTTTTGGCATGCTATTTAAAATATTTTCATATCAGTTTATCATTCCAAAATATAGCGAAAACACACACATCTGCACTTGCACCCTGTGGTGAAAAGAAAAAAATGGAAAAGGCTGAGGCCACTTTACATTTTATAGAAATAAATAACAATTCCCCGTATCCATTTTGCATGTATTTTCACACTTTAATATATGTAAGATATAATTTTAAGAAATCCTTGTAAAAGCAAAATGAAAATGTCATGAAAATGTGGCACATTGTTTAACCCTCACTGTACTTCAGTTACCTAGTCCAAAGATCCAAAGACACAGTACTGTCAATTTCCCCGTATTACTGTGAGTACCTAGTGAGTTAACACCCAAAAACTACTTAGGGTAGTGTACATATGTACATAGTACCAAAAATAAAGAGGAAAAAAAATGAAGCAGTGAAGCGGTACTTACCATTTATTAAATTGCCAGTCATTAAAACATTTGTGACTGCTAAAAACAAATTACTGTAAAAGAATATGTGTGGAAGACCTTATGTGACCTGCAAATCCTACTATCTAGCCCTTTACAAAAGTATTAATCAATCTCTGTTCTAATAGATAACCTTAACTACAATAGATATAATTAGTAAGTGTAAGTGAATAAATTTAGATTTTCTCTGGGATTACATAGTAGTCACTAAGATTGAAATTGGATTACATAACCAAATTACAATTCCATGTTTAAATTCAAATGTTACCAAAATATTTATTAATGGAAATGATCCTGAAGTATGTCTGATGTCTGGTGCCAGCAAATTGTTAATCAGGTTTTTTTGTGTTTGTGTTTAAGCCTGGTGGAAGAACACGCATGTACAAATGCTTCCAAGGTGTTGCTGCCAAATGGCCTCCCTGAGGGCGGGAGGTTCCCAGGTCCGGGGAGCCAGCCCCACGGGTTCCAGGAGTTCATCCTGCCCCAGAGACAGGACAACTTTTGAGCAAAGACAACGAGAATGAAGCTCCCTGCACAGTGCAGCGAGATGGTGCTGACTCAAGCTCCGTTTTAAGGGGAATTTAAGTTGGTAAATAAGGAAAGTAAGTTAAACAGTGTGCTTTTATTTTGACAGAATGTTTGACAAACCCCTCTCTGATAGCTTGTTGTGAAGAGAAATGTAATTTAGATGTTAGCATAATTTTAAAAGGTTGAATATCTTTTCCAAAGATTAAAAATCATAGACTGGCTGCTGCCAGCTGGCTGAGGGCCGGGCAGTAGGACCAGTGGCTCACCACAAGGCGGGCGTCTTAGTCCAGAAGAACTCAGCGTAATTCTAATTCACGGTCCAAGTGTGAAAATAGATGCTATGTTTACCAAATCTGCTTATGACATAAACTTGGGAGGCCTAGTGGACACAATGCCTAGTCTCCAAATAAAAATTTTAATGATGGGCCAAAACTAAGCTAAACAATCATAATAGAAATGAATCTTTTGTATGAAGGAACCCTCTGACTCATGACTTTTTCAATATGGATACACATAATTGATTTTTGAACAGAATGTATTTTGGGTTAAAAAGACTCAAGGAATTTAAAAAAGACTGGGATAAGCATGGAGAACAATAGTTATCCTTAAATAACCTACTTATTTTTCTTTAAGTAAAAGAGTGTAAGTTTAATACCTTCTTTTCCAGAAGTAAAATGGAAGGCAGGATTAACTCAGAACTCAAAAAGACCAAAGCACCTCAAGCCAGGTTTAGCCCAGAGGTGTGTTTGTTTTATTTACCATGCCCCACCCCCTCCATAGTGCTTTAGCTAACCTTTTGAATTGACCACATAGGTCAAATGAGAGCTAACTAGTTGCTCTTACTGAAAAGACACAAGATTTAACCTAAGTACCTGAATTATCTGCTTCTTTTGAGTCACAGGTAGATCTGGCAACATTGGCCCCTGGCTCCTCTGGCCAAGTTCAGCTGGGGCGGGGTAGCACCTTCCAGTCACCTCAGTCCCCACCTGTCCCTATGGCCACCCTTGGCCTGCTGTGTTCACTTACGTATGTGCCTGACCCCACATACTGAATCTGTGTGACTCCTATACAAGAAAGTGGAGACGAAATTCTGCATCTCCAAATGTAATAGGTGTGCCTTAAGAAATGTGGAGCTTCAGAAGATGATGTTCATTATGCCAGTTCCTTCCAGTTAGGAACTCTGAAGAGCTGGTGTGTACTGTGTGGGATTCAGGTGCACACATGCAGGTTCTTCTTTCAAATGAAAGCTCTGACCTGTGAGTGAAGTCAATGGGTATTCGCACAAAGTGCTTAATGAGCGGCCACCATTGTCAGACAAAAGATGTGTAAGAGCAAGTCCTTGGGAGCACACGCCCTCATTAAAGACAAGTCCTAAACAGTAGAAATAATTAAAAGTAATAAAGAAGGTATATAACAAATATACTATGGACCATACACACAGTAGACATTTGG
The DNA here is from genome assembly GCA_004027735.1 of Carollia perspicillata. NCBI lineage: Eukaryota > Metazoa > Chordata > Mammalia > Chiroptera > Phyllostomidae > Carollia > Carollia perspicillata. The sequence goes on along the minus strand of PVKM010022912.1, from coordinate 11,918 downwards.
AGAAGGGAAAGAGTAACGCACACATTGATGTAATTTGTAGAGAATGAGTAGAATGTGGATAGTCCAAAGGAGGGGGAAGGATATGAGAAACAGACTCATCATATGCTAAGACATGTGCTTCTATGTTAGGGAGAAGTTGAAGCATGTGTGGGTGTGCGAGGAGCTTGATTATAGAGGTCCCGAACTCTGGATCAGGCTGAAACCTCCAGCGCTCCATTAGTTCTTGATGAAAGCATCCTGAAGACCAGCCAGGAGACAAGTGCTCTGATCCAGGTGGGGTGTGAAGAGGACTCCATCAGGGGGCAACCGATGGGAAAATGAATTGTTTCAAAAGATGAATACATTGCAGTTGGCTGTGGATTGGTGTAGCAGGATGGTGGCAAGTCAAAGAGCAATGCCATTCAAAATTTGGAAGACTTCTTGTGTGCTGGTGTGCTGACAGAAATAGTTGAATAACGAACTCAGGTTAGAGTCTGTTGCATTTATTTTGGTATTATAACCTTAAAGGGTAGAATTAGCTCTACAGGGAAGGAGGTTAGTTTTTCCTGGGAGACAGAAGGGAAGTTCAGGTAAGGGTACAAATTTGGAGGTGGAAATAAGAGAAGTTGAGGGGCTTATGTTGTAATGTCTCTCTCTCTCTTTTTTTTTTTTCAGTGAAGTAGGAAGCAAGGGTACCTATTGAGGATAAGAACATAATGTTAGGCCCTGGCTTATGTGGCTCAGTGAAATGGGCACTGGCCTGTGAACCTGAAGGTCACCGGTTCAATTCCCAGTTAGGGCACATCCCTGGTTAAGGTCAAGGTCCCCAGTGAGAGGCAACTAATTGATGTATCTCACTCAATGATGTTTCTCTCCCTCTCTTCCCCTCTCTCTAAAAGTAAATAAATAAGATCTTTTTAAAGAACATAACATTAGGGATGACACATGCATAACGTGAAAAAGGCAGGAAAGGGATGCACTAGTCTAGGGAACTAAAGCACATAAATAAGATTGCTATTTAAGCAAAGATGAATTAGTATGAGTTTGCAGCTGAGTCTGGTATCATGGCTTTGAGAATTGTCTCCAGCAACCTTTAGTAAGAACGGTGCACGCAGACAAAGAAAGTAGACGATAGTTAAAAGAGGTAAAAGAGGCATAGGATTTTGAGGTGGTATCTCACATGTTACTGACATGACTGTTTATTTCAGAAAGTCCAGCCTAAGTAAAGAAGCAAATAAAACCAGAATTGCTGGATATGGGTTGGGAAGTAGGGGAGCATTGGAAGGCAGAGCGAGAAATAAGAAGAGAACAGAAAGAATGAGGAAGCAAATTGGTAATGTACTGGGGGCAAATTCCTGTGTCCAAGACTGGGGGCAAATTCCTGTGTACACGTTTAGAAGTCCTGGGTGACAGTATAGCCACAGATGTGGCTGTGCTAGGGGTAATGTTGAGTGACACCTGAAAATGAGGAGTCTCAAGGCCTGGGAGTTCGAGGGACATTATTAGCACGTGTACTGAAGCATAGGAAATGGTGACAGACCAAGTTCATAGAGGAAGGTGGTTTTAGTGCCAGCACTCAGTGTCACTGAGGAGGCTGGAACAGTGTCCTGGTGGCTGGAAGCTGAGGTGAGGAGATGTCGTGGATTCCAGAGAGAGGCTGAAGTTAGGAGAATAATGGACTAGACACAGCAGAGATTAGGGAGCTGGCTGCCCCTTGTACAGAACACTCCGTGTGCCTCTCATCACATCCTCTGGGCCACTGCTCACTTCAGGAATCACTGCCCCAAGCAGCTCCCTGCAGATAGATGCAACCTGACATCACCTCCAATCCGCTATAGCTCTCAGCATTTGCTTTCCCCCCCAGGGTCTTTCTTACACTAAAATGTGGCCCTCAGTTACATGCAACCTAAAAATGGAGGGAGTCGGTGCTAATTAGGATAAAACTTGACTACCACTGAGCTGGTGGTACAAGCTCCCCTCGTCCAGGGCTTGAGCATTACTTCCGAGGTGCTTTGTACATGGCTTCTCGGAGCATCAAGGACAGATTGATCTCCGGTTGTCAGAGGCCGTGATTAATGTACAGCACATCTTTGTGCTGGCATTTCCTTCCTCGCTCATCCCACTTCCCCTACCCTGTTCCCTGGGCTGGCTTCTTAAAACATACGACCTGAGCGTAGGCCCTTGTGGCAGACCTACTTTCTTGGAGAAACCTGAGACCCTCATCTGTAAGTAGAAGCCATTAAGCGAGAAATAGGAAGATTTCTTGGTCAAAGAAAAAAGTCAAGGTTCCATTACCTTGCGGAGGAAGGAGTCCTGAAAGGCAAAGGAGGAGTTTATTACAGAACACAAGTTTCAAAAGAATCTTCTTGGACTGAGTGGCAGGTCGGCGCTAGAGCAGGGCTGATAGAGACGAAGGCATCGGAGGACGAAGGAGGGAGGTGAAATACGAATTGTGTATGTTAAATAATATCCTCTCTACTAGAAAATAAATACGCTGATAGCCATGAAGGGCACATTTGAGACAGCTGTATTTATCCCTGTAGCCTTGCATTTGCCTTCGTCCTCATCCGTCCCGCCCTGAGTGGGGCATCCGGCAGTCTAGCCTCCCTGCATCCCTCTATTCCTTGCCAACATGCTGATGTCATCCTACATCCGGGCCTTAAAGTCACTTCAATTTACAGTCATGTCTTTTGTCTTTTTCTTGGTATCGAATTTGCTATAGTTTCACTGAACTTCTTTTTCTCTAAGTAGTAGCCGTGGTCAATTTATTTAAGAGAAAATGTCAAGAAACAAGCCAGATGTATTCATAATATCATTCAGTGTCCACTGGGGACAGTTTTAACAGTATGATGTATACAAAATTACATAACTTAAAGTATACATGTATATTTTTTTAAAGTGCACAATTCTGACAGACCACTATTTCCTGAAGAAATTTGCGCAATATCACCCTCCAATTTTGCCATATTACTTGAACTTTTGAAATTTGAAGCAATAAATCATACAATATTTTGAGCCTATTCTGACCTGAACTTGGTCATTTTGAGATATTTGGCTTTTAAATTTAGATAGTTAGGTGTTTTTTAGGCTGTTTGCTCATGAGTTTTAGGTTATAGAAGGCATTGCTCATGAGTTTTAACAAACAGACAAGTGACATCTGTTGTCACTTCTGGTACCTGCTGAGTCAAAAGCCACTAAGACTCACCAGACCCTCGTTGGGCAGCCTGGGAGAGGGGCCTGCATGTCTGCCATTCAACTGCCCCTCAAATTGTTATTGCTTAGAAAACATTCACAAAGGACACACATTTGTTCTGGAATTGCAGAAGACAGATCCAAAGAGACCTTTCTCTTTTGAGCTCCCTATTTCCTGCCAGTTTTTGTGCCAACATTTTGTTTTGTCTTCTCTTTAGTGTACGGCTCACCCTGGCCTTAGATTTGCTCACAGACAACCCTTTACGAAATTGTTTCCCAGTTTAATATCACCGATACGACCACTTTACATCAATAGGTCTCTTGCCCGCATCCGTTCCAGGTCTGGTCTACATGAACCCGGACCAAAGCTCCCTCTGCCCAGTCCCATCGCCCCCTCCTCGCCCCCTCCACCCCCATCCGCACTCGTGCCACAGGTCAGAGTCAGCTCACTCTCGCCACCCTGGCTTCATTCATACTCGCCGCCTTTGGAATTCGTCTTCTTCATCCAGGCTCATTCAATTACTTCTGTGATTTGTTTTCTAATTTCTCTTACTTTACCTCTCACCTCTCAATGATGAGGTAGTTTTAGCAGACTTTTTTTTTCTTAAGCACATTTCCTTAGCCATCATCATAGTGCGTGATGGCAGTTTAAGTTATGAATTTTAAAGTACAATTAAAAAATAATCCTAACCATTTACAGACTCTAATCTAATGAAACAGTCTTATTAGTACCCTCCCTCCTTTCTTGAGTAGCTAAACTCTCCAAAAGCTACTTGGTCATAGCAATGCTGATGATCAAGATTGAAATCCATGAGGTCTGTCCAGGAAGTATCCATCCATGTACATGAAAGATAAAGACACTTGATGAAGAAGATACAAGATAACAAGAGGCACTGTGCATAGGACAATGACGCCTCACTTTTCTTTGAAGGAGGTCCCTCAGGACCTCACACAGTTCTCCCAGCACCTCTTTCACTGTTCGAAACACTGCAAAATCCTGTGATAGAATGCCATGAGCTGCCCTGTTGTATTTTCCTGAACCTCATCAACAGTCTGAAATCTCTTCCCTTGAAAGGTGATTTTAGAAGTCACAAGGTGCCACATCTGTGCTGTAGTGCGGCTGAGTCGCCTGGGTGATTTGACGCTTCACCAAAAAACTCAGTATGAGCAGCCACATTGTTGTGATAAAGCTGCCAATCACTAGTTGCTTATAGCTGTGGCCGTTTTTATCAAATAGCATCTCTCAACCAATGAAGAACACTGAGGTCATACTCATTATCAATTGTTAGGCCTGGAGGAGCATATCTGTGAGGGACAACACCTTCCCAATCAAAAACACAGTTCACATGGTCTTGATCTTACTGCCACTTTGCCACACCTTCTTCAGGCATGGAGAACCAGGCAACTCCCATTGGGACAACTGGGCCTTCATCTCCAGGTCATAGCCATAGACCTATGATTCATCTCCAGTTATGACCTTCTTGAGGAAACCTGGTTCATTGATAGTGGTTTGAATCATCATTAGCAACTGCAGCACGATGTTCCTTCTGCCCTTGTAGCAGTATCTGAAGAACGAATTTTGCCATGAAACATTTCATGCCTAGATCCTGTGTCAAAATCTCAGACACAATAGTTTTTGGAATCCCCAGATCAGCTTCCAGTCTTCACTGTCAGTAGTTGATCTTTGTTCATTGCAACCTGTACACGTTCAACATTCTCAGGTGTTCTGTTTGTTGCAGGACTTCCAGAACATGGATCATTTCCAACAGACTCTCAACCCTCTTTGAAGCATGTGTGCCACACTTTTATCTGTGCTTCATGCATGGCATCGTTCCTGAAAGCCTTCTGAATCATCCAAATAGTTTTCATGGTGGAATGTTCAAGCTTAATGCAAAATTTGATGCTGATTCATTGGTCTACTTTTTCAGTCATTTTGAATGCAACGGCCACACAGTACACATGCTCACTCAACAGCATGTACCGCCCCGACTGACTAGTACAGTGAAGTCATCATTTATCATGCATGCACATTCCAGTCCACTCTCCTTGGCTGTCAGATTACATCAATGTCGTGCAAACCATTCTCCTTATATTAACAATGGCCGCACTTTTCCTAGACAGACCTCACAGCTATTAAGCGTATACCGACAGGCACTTACTAAGCCCATATAAAACAAATTAGTTTTAATACTTGGTCATTAGGACTTTGAAATATGGATTATCCATTGGTACAGTTAGCCGGAGGAAAATTTATTATTTTTAAGTAAATTCATTTACTTATTTATAAATTTATCATTTATTTCTGTGAAATGTGTAATGCCACAGACTTGGACTGCTTTCCAACACCAACACGTTATTTTGTTGTTTGTGGTTGGAGAAAATTCCCCATCCCCATGGTCAACTCACAGGGTTTAATTGAAGCTGATCCTTGCCCTCCATCTTTCAACATACACAGCTTAAGCTCACACACTCGCACACACACTGACCACTCACTTTGGAGGGGTCACTGGGCATCTAAATCTGGCCTGGCCATTCTGTGCATTCCAAATGTTTTGGGGAATGGAAAGTGCTAAAACTCAATACAATGAGACTCAGTCATGGGACTTTTGTTTTTCTAATGGAATTGCTGAGAAGATGGCATAAAAGTATAGAACTCTTGGTGGTTATCTTGCCAGTTCTTACAAAGAGTTTTCCTGAAGGAATCAACATAAAGGAAAACAACTCCAAAAATTGGACAGAGAAAGCAAGTCATGATGATGTCCCTTGAAGCCAGACAATGGTTGGGTCTTCACTGAAGCCAGTTCTACTCACATACCTTCAATTATGAGTCAGTATATATCGGCTTTGTGTCAGCCAGCTTGATTTGGGTTCCTGTCATAGCTAAGAGAGTCAGTCTTTCCTCATATATGTAGTCTGCCAAATAACCAGTTCTCCCGGCCTTTTGTAGCAGATCTTTTGCATCCCTGCACTTGTCAAAGTGAGATCTGCATTCCACCTGCTTCAGAATCAGCTGGAATGCTTACAAAATGCAGTTCTTAGGCTGCGTCCCAAACCTCTGCATCAGAACTACCAAGGTGAAGCTTAGGAAACGCACATTTGTCAAGCGGCCTTTGGTGATTTCTATACTCATTCAAGTTTGAAACACATAACTGAAGTTGTAACTTTAGATTACATCAATTCAGATCAACCAGTTTTTATGAAATTAACTGATCAATTCTGTCAAATAGCAATTCTTTTCAAATCTTTAATCATCGGATTTTAAAATGCCAGTATTGATGTAAGTAGAAAGGTAACTAATTCAGGGTGCATATGTAGGAACTATCATGAGACTTACATGTTTAAGTAACTTCAGAAGCTCATCATCATGTTTTACCTGTACTCTAAGTGGCCATGAAAAGTAACAGAAGGGTAGGAGTAGAAAATTAAGTAATTTTACCTTGAAGAGGTACAGGAATCAAGACAGACCACAGCAGAAAGATGACTGTTCAGTGTGTGTTCTCTCAGACATTGGATTAACGTTAGACTCTCCAATATGGCATTAACTTCCCACATTTGAATAATTCCTCCTTTCCCAGAGAGCATCGGTACAAATGAAATAGTCTTCATTTGTGAGGACCCTGTGGATCCCTCTGCATTTTGGGACATTTTCTAGTACATTTAAATGCATGTGTTTAGTTGGTTGAGTTTTTAGAGCAGACGCCTTGAACCTCAAGGAATTCACTTCCAAATCAGTACTAGAGAGGATGGAAGACATGCAACAAAATCAATACGAATCTGTCAACTGGTCAATATATAAACAAATTGTGGTATATTCTCAGCAAAATTTTAAAAAAGAAGGAACTATTAACACACTTAACTATCCTGATTAAACTAAAAAACATTAGGCTGAGTGGAATAGTTCAAGTACTGTGTTAGTTCAAGATTGCATGCTGTGTGACTCTTATGAGAAATTCTGAAAAGACAAAGCTGCACCGAGAGACTGTAGATCAGTGATTGCCTAGGGCTGGAATCAGGCATCTGCCACAAAGAAGTGCAGGACAACATTTTAGGGGGATGGGATTGCTCTGTGTCTGGCTTGTGGCAGAGGTTCCATGACTATGTACAATCGCCAAGTTTTATCAAGCCGTATACGTCAAATGAGTGAACTATATTGTATGTAAATTATACCTCAATAAAAGTAACATTAAAAAGTGAACTTGATATGGGTGGGAACAGATTTTATCAGAGCAGAGGAAGTTCAAGGGAGGCAGCCTGAGGTTCGGGGAAGCTGTCCCTGGCCACAGGATGCAGGCAGGTCCCAGCCAGGGAAGCACCTTGAAGGTCTAAGGGTGAGGAGAGGGACTCTTATTTTAGAGTGGCAGCTTCCTCACTCACCCTTTATTTATGTTGCTAGTTGGCTTCAGTGCCACAGTCATCCAGGAGGCTCAAAGCTCTACCTAAGAATGACTATGGGAGGAATGAGGCCCTTTGAATGAGCTCACCCACAGGGACATAGCAACACAGGCCATCTGGACCAGGAAGCACTATAACAGATGAGAGGGGCACTGGGAGAGGCACCCAGTGCAGGCCTCTGTGGTGGGCAGCTGAGGGGTAGACCGGGAAGGAGAACACCTCCGAGTCTAGTTTGTCTAGAGACCAGTGACCTTTTGTTGTAGGCTAGTCCTCTCGGAATTCTTTTAAAGATGTCACCAGGTTATTTGCCCTAGAAACAAGTTCTAAACCACTTGCAAGTGAAAAATTAAAGGATACTAGTAAATATCCTTTCAGTTAAAAAGTTGTCCTCTGGGGGAAATATGTGTGTGAAGAATTGAGGGCATTATTTAGCAGGCAAGCCTGATTACCTCAGCGTTAGCCCAGGCCTTCCCAATGAGAATGAAAGGGTTTTTTTTTTTTTTTTTTGAGAGTGCTTTTCCATAAATATCCTGTCTGCATGCTGAGAGAACGAATGAGGACAATTGAATTCTTTCCATTTCACGAACCCCTTAAAATAATAGGGTGCCCCCATCAGCAGTGTTTTACGAGCCAAAGGATGGGTTTGGGCTGCCAAGTAGGATAACTTTTTATTTAAACCTTAATTTTCTCTTTCACTCGTTTGCCGTCATAAAGCAAATGAAATTTGGCTTTTATAAAAAGTGGCAACTCGTGTAAAGAAACAATTAGAGGGATTATTAAAAATCCATAAATTACTTTAAATTTATAAAAAGCTCTTAGTGCCAATAAATAAGTCATGTCCTTATCTAGGCACATTCAAACCGGGCATCCATAAAACAGCACAAGGAAATGAAAAGTTCAAATGGAAGAAGGATCACTAGATGAATTACTTCATCCTAAATGTTGCAATTGGCTTCTTTTACAGGAACAATTTTTTTTTCCCAGAGGTGATAAACGCAGAACCTCATCAATCTAGCTCTTTACCCTTGGCGGATACTTGTCTTTCTATATGCATATTTTTTTTCTCTTTGGCTCCAGACACAAAACAGAGTATCTTTGTGATCCAGGATTTGTTTGAAGAGAGTTCATCTGGAAAGAAGTCAAGCAGGGCACTAGCGGGGGAGCTTTTACAGATTATGACCTGTAATCTGGTTAATGCTCTGAAACACAAAGATCCCAATGTCAGGACAAGACGACTTCCTACGTGGCCATGCGCCCTACCGCCCCCACCCTGAGAAGGCAGCCCAGGGACAGAGAAAAACCCAGCTTGCAGTTGCAGTTGGGCTAAGAAGGAGGGTAACCGAGATAGAATGGCATGTATTCCAAACCTGGCAAACCTATTCCTGGCAATAGGAACAGAGGTAAATCATCTGTTTATAGGGCTCACTTACTCGGCTGTTATGGCCATAGGAGTCAATTTCATTTTTAGTTTAGGGTATCATACCCATGGTCTTTGATAAAGAGAGAGTGCTGGGGGTCAATGTAAGGCTTTGCTTTCACTCACGTATTTGAGCTAATCCTTGAAGTTTTAGTTTTGTTTTGTTTTTTACCAAAAGATTACATAAAACCAATGTTTGACTTTACATACCTATTTGCAGACCAGTAAATTTTAATTTATCCTTTTTTAGGACCATCTGCTGAAAGTAAATCTGCATAGCATATAAGTGTGAATATGTTTTATCTTCTTTAAACACAAAGAAGTTTCTAGAAGATGCTATGTAAAAAAACATTTTCCTTTCCAAAATGAAAGATTACAGTTCATTTCCAAACTCAGACTTGGTGCTTTTTTGGTTGTATAGCGTACAGATTTTTTTCCCACCCTAAGACATTATTTTTGTTTTGAAAACAACAATTATTTGTTAAGGACTGAATCTCTAAAACTCTGGTTTCATGCACATCAGTCTTCCAACACGTTCACTTGCAAACCCTGCCCTGTGTGCATGAGGCTAAGGCACTCCCAACAGTGAGTCCCCAAGCAACAAATGCTTGGCTACATAAAAACCTACATGCAGGAAAACTTACTGGAGGAAGCAAACCTAGCCCCTCGGGCCTATGGGCGCCATCCCTTTGATCCCCAGTCACATGTGGGGAGTAATTTAGAGAAATACTTTATCTAACAAACCATGAGAGATAAGTCACTGGACCTCGAAAATATCTATCTACCCACTCTTTCAAAGAGTCATTGGTTTTTGGATCTTTCCCCTCTAATACTGATGCCACCATGGCAGAGAGACGTGTGAAAACCAGTGCTCACTGCTACCTGAATAACATTAGAGATTCTGGTTTTCTGTGGGTGAAGTTTTGTAGACTAGTTGAGGAACCAAATTGCATTTCTAAAAATACTGCCAGGAAAAAGTAAATTTCAAATTTCATAGAATTGACTTATATATGAACCCATTCATAAACTGAGAGCTTCCAGGATTATTCTTCCAAGGTCAATTATTTGCCATATTGGCTAAGAAACTGAAGTTAGGCTAAGTAATTTCCTGAAAAGTTTCAGAGACCAAAATGACTAGAAATTCCAAGACATATCTACTCTACAGATTTTTATCTCATTCACCCCACACATTGTTATTTTGTTCATATATAAACTCACTCGTCAAAAAATGATCTAAAGCATTGTTCTGAATGAAGTTTTAAATGTGAATATATCTTTAAAAATCCTTTTGGATAGGAAAGACAATAGATTTTTACTCTCAATTCTTCCATGACTAAATGGAAATGATCGGTTCTAATACCACTTTCACCATCCCACAGTGTTTGTATAAACATCATTTAAAAGGCTATGTTTTACATGTTTTATACATGTACAATAGAGAAGGAAAATAAAATGAAAAAAGGAACTTTTCAACCTAAAGATGTATTGTTGACTTAGGCACTCAGGAAATTTCTCTGTGTATTAACTCTTCTTCTCATTGCATTTTTGCAATGGGAGTTTTAAAAACAGATTTATTTTAATAGGGAAACAGAATAAAATTTAAGATACAGTTAACATAATTCTGGGATGCATCAGTGTTAATGCAAAACGAGCATACATTAGAGAACATGTAACCTTTCCCAGGATGAACTTCCCACATAAATCCTCTCTTTCCGTGGAGGCTGGGAGACAAATATCTAGGCTGTCAAAATTGAAAAGCTTTCGATTCTAAGTTATATGGGGCCTGGGGCAAATGACATCGTTTTTTACACCATTGTCCTCATTTGTTCTTGTTCTACAACATTTTGAAAACTAAAAAATATGTTTTAAAGTTTTAATTCTGTAGAGATACACTCTAAAATGTGTTTTCAAATTAAAAAACCACCAGACCATCTGATCTTGACTTTTAAATGCCTGAGCAGGTGATTTCTAGTTCTTTTGCAAATCCAAAACTCCCCTCCCCACCTTTTTTTAATCAAAAGCTTTTTAAGTTTGAGTATTTATAGTGTGATACAAGTTTATAATACCCTTCCACATACATCATTTTATTTGATCCTCACAGCAGCTCTGTGAGGCAGATGTGATGTTTCCAGTGAGGAAACTGAAGGACAAAGAAGCTAGTATCTTGCCTGAAACTCACAACCTGGGAGTAGCAGAGATCAGCCTTGAACCTGAGACTACTGTGTTCATATAGCCATGCAGGATCATGGGAAGACAGCCAGTTCCTTATCAGGGAGAAAAAGGCCATGCTTTTCTTTATCCCTTCTTATTCTCAGAGCTCCCTTAAAGCCCACTGGAATAATGGGATGAATTTTCAGGAAGGTATATATATATGTATACCATGTCATATACATATATCACATGGAATGTAGATTCTGCCTAGGCAATTCAGAGTTTATATAGCTCAACTAAGAACTGCTAATCATCAGTACAAACAATCAAATGGGGGATGGGAGTAGGTGGGAATGAGCAAGAAGGAATTGCCAGTAATCACAGTGAGTAACAGTCTTAGGGGTAAAGTGACAGCTGAAGGCTTTACTGTTGTCATAAAAGTGGTGCCGTTTTAGAGCTTTAAGACGAGCAAATCTCTGGGGTCTATGTCCTCTGTGGTTCTAATAGCATTAGAAAGGGTGAGTTGGTATAAACAATAACAAGATTTATGTTGGTGCAAACTGCTGACTATTGACTTTGATTTTGAAGAGGAGAAAAGAGAAAGCAAAACTAGACTGGACTTCTGTTCTGTCCCTATTTATGGGAAAGTGAGAAACTTGGCCGATTCTAGTGGACATTGAACAATGGGAAGGCAAGAGACTGCTTCTGATGTCTTAAGATGATAGCCAATAAAAATAAAATGGAAAAGAGGCAATTAAAAATAGCTGTAGCCTGGCTATTTTGCGCT
>PVKM010022911.1:0-21466 GCA_004027735.1 Carollia perspicillata | reverse complement strand
TAATTGGTGCATATCACATATACATTTCTTTAATCATTCTTCTATTTTTAAAACCTTAGAGCACTCTACTCCTTGTCTTCCTTCTATTTTTAATACTATTAGTATCACGAAAGCAGCTGTACTTCTACTATATTTCTGAAAATTACTGAGTCAATGGGCATAAACATTTTAGAGCTAATTGGATTCCCAAACAAGTGTGTACGTTCATTCCCCTGTGAGCATTCTGCAATTGCTTTTTTCCCACAGCCATTCCGGCTTTGGGATCTCTTGTGTCCCTCCTTTCCTCCTTTCGTGGAAGTTCTTGAATGGACTGAGTGCTCCGCCACCAGCTCTCCTTGGTTTTCAGTGAAGGGATAGCGAAGCCCAGAATGGAAAGTTTGTTCATCCTCATTGCTAGATAATATTCTATTTATTCTATTATACAAATATTCTGTGGCTTATTTATGTATTCTGTTATTGAGGGACTTTGGGGTTATTAGGAATAGTGCTGTTTTAAACATTTCTGTGTATGTCTTCTGGCAACACATATATGCACGGGGGGTATATACATAGTAGTGTAATAACTGGACCACGAGAAACCAAAGTTTAGCTTGAGCAGCTACTTCCAAAACTTGGTCAGACAAGTTTTACCAATGTATACACTTCCACCAAAAATGTATGACAGTTTCAGTTTCTCTACATATTCACTGGGATCTTCTATTTACCTTGCCTTTATTGTATCCATCTTGTTAGATATATTACGATATTGCCCTGTAGTTTTAATTTGCATTTTCTTAATGATTAATGAAAATGTTCACCATTACATATGCTAAGTGGCTGCTTAGAAATCTTCTTTTGTAGTATAGCTGTTGAAATCTTTTGACTTTTGTTTTTAGGTTTCCTATTTATGTGTTGGAGCTTTTTATATAGTCTGGTAATAAGTCTTTTTTAAAATATTTTTAAAAGATTTTATTTATTTATCTTTAGAGGGGAAGGGAAGGAGAGAAGGAGAGAAATATCAATGTATGGTTGCTTCTCGTGAGTTCCCCTCTGGGAACTGGCCCACAACCCAGGCATGTGCCCTAGACTGGGAATCGAACTGCGATCCTTTAGTTTGCAGGCCTGCGCTCAGTCCACTGAGCTACACCAGCCAGGGCACAAGTATTCTTTTTGATGTATGTATCGCAAGTATGCGATCCCATTCTGTGCCTTGTTCTTTACATTCTTTTGATAAATAGAAGCTTATAATTTTAATATAGTCCAATTTATCAATTTTCCTTCATAGTTAATACATTTCGTATCTTAAGAAATCTTTGATTATGCCAAGTTAATAAAAAATATGTTTTGTGTTTTATTTCAAAAGTTTGTTTTACTTCACCTTCGGACCTTCAATAGATCTGGATTTTCTAAATGATGTGAAGTAGGAGTCCAAATTCACTTTGTCTCTATGATATCTAATTGACCCAATGCCATTTATTGCACTATGTTATCACCTTTGTCATTTATCAACTTAGCATATATATGACAGATGAGTTTGAGATGATCCCTGTGGCTCCAAGGTAGAAAATGGAGTGAGGGTGCAAGAGTGAAAATTGGGAGACCAGAGATGAAGCTTCTCTAAGAGTATAGGTAAAAAATGGTGGTGGCTTAGGTTAGGAAGATAGCAATAGAGACGCCAAGGGATGGGTTAGTTTGATATATGCTTTCAAAATTGATAGAAAATTTTTAAACGCAGAGTGAGACAGAAGGAGGGGTAAGAAAGAGGAAGGCAGTAAAAAGTCCCTTTATATTTCTGGCTGAAATGTGGAGGTGATGGTAATGCCATTCATGGGAATGAAAGAAAATTTGTTTTTAGAATTTAAATAGATTTTTCAAGAATTTATATTTTCCAGATTAGAAGACTTATGATATAATGACTCTTTGATAGTGCCCTAAACAAACTCAAGAGAGGGTTAAATGGCCAAATCAAAGGCTATAAAATTACAGTTCATTTTCTAGGATGGCAAAAGAGAAAAAAGGACAAAAATTATTTGCAAGTAGAATCCACTTTACAGACTAGATAAGGACGCAATTAGCCTAATCCTTAGTAAACCTAGTTTTCCTATGAAATGCAAACATCAACTTCAGCACAGCCCTGGCTCTCAAATTCTTTATTTGTGGGTTCTGAAAGCACAGCTGAAAATCTCTCGGAGGGATGTAATTACAAACTGAAGCATGTCCATCTCTTTGTATTTCAACTGAACTGTGGACAGCTACCCTCCCCGAATACCTGCAACATGCATCAAGACCTACAGAGGCTTTGTCATTTATGCTTAAACCAGGAACTATTATAGTCATTCATTTCCCACTGGTGTGCTGTGAGGTGAAAAGTACATTTAGAAATGGTGGGCCGAGAGTAAAATAATATTAATAATTGATGCATCTGCAGTTCATTTAATCTCCAAATCCCACAGCTAAGTTGTCATATCATATTATCTAAAATTCAAACAGAATACCTTTATTCCGATTTACACATCAAGGAAAAGAATAAGCTTGGGAAAACCTGAAGGGTGTTTTTGAATGTTCTACAACAGAGGTTCACAGGCATGCTGAGATGGGGTTTCAGGTGTGTAAAGAAGTTTTTTCCATCAGCCTTGGGACAGTCAGGTGCAGCTTTCAGATTGATCATCTCAGTTTCTGAGCAGCCTCCAAGCAGTGTCTAATGACAGACCCCACCCTTCTATAGTCAATGGGTATGATGATTGACTTCTGGCTTCAGCCGCTTTGCCATTACATACTGAACACCATGAAGGAGATGATCTGCCAATAGCAAAGTGTGCTGCTTGTCAGTGGACAAGGCATCCAGCGTGCCGTTGAATTAGTTCTTTCCCCAGGTGTCTAAGGATAGCAGCAGGCATTCTGAAAACAGAGGGAGGGGAAGGTGGTGATGAGCTGAAGAGCCTGCATGAGGGCTTCTGATGGACCCTGCTTCGGGCAGCAGCCCTGAATCTGTCTGATTTTTCGGTCAACTTGGTTTGATAGATGCTTTTAGCCAAGTCCAAGCCAGCTACCATGTGACTACTTTAACACTGTGTGTACTTAGAGCCTCATCATTTTGGGGAACTTCATATAAAATGTTTTCATCAGCATCCAAAAGCATTTGCATTATCATTATAAATCAAGATCATATTATTTCAATATATTTTCAACTGTTGTCAACTTTGACTGGTTAAAAGTATTTTGTTTTCCTATCACTTATTTGGGCAAATAAATTTTCTCTTTGATATAAAATATAAAATTTAATATATATAAAATTTTATATAAATCTCAAAAAATTAAAGACACTATCAATAGAAAATCTTGATCAAGATATTCATGTTAGCCACTTTTACCATAAAATTGTACTTTAAAGATATGTCTATATGTACTCCTTTCAGTTTCACATTTCATTTTTTAATATATTTTATTGATTATACTATTACAGTTGTCCCAATTTTTCCTCTTTGCCCCCTCCACCCAGTATCTACATTCCCCCTCCTTAGTTCATGTCCATGGGTCACACATATAAGTTCTTTGGCTATTCCATTGCCTATACTGTTCTTAACATCCCCTTTGTCTATTCTGTATCTACCAGAATAGACAATTCAAACAGAATACCTTTCTACCAGGTACAGAATAGACAAGAAGTACAGAAATGTACTTCTTAATCCCTGTACCTTTACCCCCATTCTCCTTCTTCCCTCTCCCAACTGATAACCCTCCAAATGATCTTCATATCTATGATTCTGCTTCTATTCTGCTTGTTTGCTTAGTTTGTTCTTTTAGATTCAATTGTTAATTGTTGTGAATTTATTGCCATGTTAATGTTCATATTTTAACTTTTTCTCAAATAAGTCCATTTAACATTTAATATAATAGCTTGGTGATGATGATCTCCTTTAGCTTTACCTTGTCGGGGAAGCATTTTATCTACATTCAATTCTAAATGAAAGTTTTCCTGGATAGAGTAATCTAGGTTGTAGGTCCTTGCTTTCATCACTTTGAATACTTCTTGCCAGTCCCTTCTTGCCTGCAAAGTTTCTTTTGAGAAATCAGCTGACAGTCTTATGGGAACTCCTTTGTAGGTAATTGTCTGCTTTTCTCTTGCTGCTTTTAAGATTTTCTCTCTATCTTTACTCTTTGGCATTTAATTACAGTGTGTCTTGTTGTGGTCCTCTTTGTGTCCATCTTGTTTGTGTCCATCTTGATGGACAAACATCTTGTCCATCAAGATGTTTGTCCATCTTTGTGTCCATCTTGTTGTCCACCTGAAACCCCATCCCAGCATGCCTGTGAACCTCTGTTGTTTGGGATTCTCTGTGCTTACTGGACTTGTATGTCTATTTCCTTCACCAGATCATGGAAGTTTTCTTTCATTATTTTTTCAAATAAATTTTCAATTTCTTGCTCTTTTTTGTCTCCTTCTGTCTGGCACTTCTATGATTCAAATGTTGGTATGTTTGGAGTTGTCTCAGAGGCTCCTTAGCCTATCTCTTCCTTTTTAAATTCTTTTTTCTCGTTGTTCTGATCAAATGTTTTTTTTCTTCCTGATGTTACAAGTCATCAGTCTGAATTTTGGTTTCTTCCCCTCCACTGTTGTTTCCCTATCAATTTTTTCTTTACTTCACCTTGTGTAACCTTTATTTGTGCCTAAGCATTTTTTAGGCTGTTGAAGAACCAATGAATTTCTTGAGCATCCTAATAACCAGTTTTGAACTCTGAATCTGATAGATTGCTTATCTCCATTTAGTTTAGTGCTTTTTCTATAGTTTTGTTGTGTTCTTTCATTTGGGCTATATTTCTTTGTCTCCTTATTTGGACAGCCCCTCTGTGTTTCTTTCTATGTATTAGGTAGAGCTACATTGACTCACTCTCTTAGTAGCGTGGCCTATTGTAGAAAAAGCACACTGGTAAGTTGGATGGGATGGAGCCTTAAGTAAACACCAGAGAAGGATAACCCGGGTGAACTAAGTTGATGGCGTCTCCAACCACAGAGTTGGCGTCTCCAACCACAGAGTGGCATCTTGCCACTCTGTGGCTTTGTGTGGGTGAGGGCTCAGAAAGATGACAATATCACTACTTGGCCTCTGGAATTTTGTCTGGGATAGAGCTGTCCTCTGGTACTCACCCCGATGCCAGACACTTCAGTTTCTCCCTGTAAACCTCTCATGTCCTTCTAGCTGCTGTCCCAATGCTGGAGCCCAGAGGGAATGAGTCTACATAAGTCCTAAGTCCATTGTGTGCCCTCTAAATGGAAACTTCTAAGAATCTCACAGTTTCTTCTGCTGGCCTAACCACCATTCATTCTTCCTGGCACTGGAATTAGCCTGTGTGGTCTGGTTTGGGGCTGAGAAGTATTCCTTCCAATTTTTACCCACACACATGGATGTGGGACCACCCAGTCTGTGTCTTTGTGTCTCCCTGCCTCTCTGTATGTCTCTGTATCTCTGCCTCTTCTACCCATCTGGATGAATGTGACTTAATTCCCTGGTTGTTGGACTTCCGTACCACTTGATTTTCTGATGATTCTCAGTGATAATTGTTTTGTGGTTTAGTTGTAATTTTTGCTTTGGTTGTGTGAAGGGGTGAGCTGTGTTTCCCTATGCCTCCTTCTTGACCAGAAGTGTTGTTTATATGTACTCTTGTCCGTTGATTTATGCCTCTCAACGATATATGTTGGGTCCCTTGTTGGGATATGTATGAGAGGCATCCGATCGATGTTTCCCTCTCACATTGCCATTTCTCTCTCACTCTCTCCCTTTCTCTCTTCCTTCCTATTTCTCTAAAACCAATGAAAAAAATATCATCAGGTAAGGATGAAAAAATATATACATGTTAAAGACTGGACCCAAAGACTGGACCCTCACAGAGTAAGCTGCTGCCACCAGAGTGCTACCCAGGTTCATCTTCAGCCTGAGAACATTTCATTAGTCATTCAGTGTCATTCCTTGTCATGATTAAAATTTGAGCAAAGATAAAGTTTAGCTGTCTGCTACAAGGATCTTCTGCAAATTAATAAACATCCATTTATTCTAGATTTTAGTCAGTCTTGATAAATGACAACCTAAAAACCCCCCAAGGAAAAGCAACCAGGCATTGAGCTCTGAATCTATGTAACAGGAGAGATGGTTTAACTTAGGGAAGAACTCCTTTTCTTAGCCTGCTTTTCATCAGTCATGATGGGAAAATGATCA
Organism: Carollia perspicillata; assembly: GCA_004027735.1. Classification (NCBI taxonomy): domain Eukaryota; kingdom Metazoa; phylum Chordata; class Mammalia; order Chiroptera; family Phyllostomidae; genus Carollia; species Carollia perspicillata. Next base: position 15,275 of record PVKM010022911.1, on the reverse strand, counting down.
GTATAGTGGGAACCAGAGGTATATGGTAAAATTATTCTTCTACTTTGTTCCTACACTTTTCTCTCACTTATGAAATTCAAGTACTTATTCACTCATCACCTGAGTAATTAACTATGAAACACTCATTTTATGTTACTATTTGTTTCCAGGGTTACTTTCTACTCTCTGATTTCAAAGATGAGTCTCCTTTTTGATTACTTAGATTTATATCTAGTGAGTCAGATTAATTATTATCAGATTTTCTTATTATTGTTCCCAAATGACACAAAGGCCACAGAACAAACCCAGAGAGCAGCGACTTACAGTTCTTTAACTGAGCAGAAGGGTCATACTGCATAACAGCATCACACTAACATCCCTGGCCACTGCTCTACAGTCTCTTTGCAATCTACTCTTTCCTTGGCTCCTCCCTACAAAAGTTCCTGCTGTTTTTATGCCTAAGCTGCTAGATCCTCTTTCCTGAGACTTTAAATACCAGAGGGATATTCTAATAGAAGCCATTCAATATCATTTCTGAGAATCTGATCTTCTGAGACATAACATGTCTCAGAAGCTTATAGCTAGTGACCCTATTTCATGTAGAAGACTAAAATCAAACAGCATAACTTGCTCCATCTCCCCTCTTCACATCCTACCCTAGATACAACCACCTCTGCAGCTCTCCCTGAGACCACCCAAAGGTTAGGAATAAGAGGTTTAGCTCTTCCAATTTTGTAGATCTAATTCCTACGGTAATCTGAATTGAATCCCATCCTATCTACTCAAGGATCAAGGTTCAACTCCTAATATATTCTTTTCCAGACACTTCTCTCTGTGTAGTCCCTTCCCATTTACCGTCAATCATGTCCAGTTCTCCCCTACATAAGAATCAACCACAATCTTATTTTTTTTGGTCTTCTAGCCCATCCAACTGTTCCTTTTGCATTACGAGAAACAATTCTCTGAACACATACATATCACTTGCTTGTTGGTTTCCTGTCTTGGCTCACACTCCACTGCTACGACCATAGAAACTGTTCTATATAAGTACAGAAGAATCACCTGCTAGAAAATTCCAATAATTGGTGGTTGTTTCTTTTTATTCATTATTTTCTATGATCTGCTGGATTTGACAGACTTTTGTTGATATTATAGTAAGTAGAGAAGAAGTAGACTCCCTTGGATAAATCTGAGCAGGAAAATCCAGATAAACAAAGGGGAGTAGTCTTTCATGGAGTTTAGTGGGTTAGTTACTGGTCCTGACATGTCTCACAGGCTAGATAGACATCCATTTATCCTAGTTTTTGCAGTAATGTGAACCTATACACTTGCTATAGGGATAGGGAGTTAAGCCTTGTTTTATTTGATCACAATTGGTCCTATCCAGGAGAAACCTAATGCCACAAACAAGGTGACCTCAACATTGAACATAACCTTTCTAAAGTATTTACACCTATTGAGACTCTAGGTCCCCAACTATCTTCCTAGCAGTTTCTTTTGTGTGTTTCCCATCCCTGGGTTCTGGTTTAGTTTGCTCTTGCATTTGCTATCACACTTGATGTTTCTCTAGTTCTCATTTGTAAATGAGGCAGAATTCATCAGCAGGTTGGTCACAACAAAGTATGGAGCACTAAGAAAATAAATCATTAAGAATTGTAGTGTCCAAGGAGGAGACATTAGCATTATATTCTCTTTAGCTAGATGCCTGCTGTGCTACTGAGCCTGCGGGCTCATGTTGGTGTTGCCATCAAACTCAGAATTGAAGAACGTTAAGAAGCTTATACATTGAAATGACAAAGCACATGTTTCTTACCACTCATCCTCCCCAAAGTTCCATTGAAATACTAGGAGACATATAAAAATATAAACACTAGTAACACTGAAAAATAAAAAAGAGCCTATCAGCAGAACAGAATCCTTAGAGTATTTTTACTTCAGTTCAAAGCTATAATGTGGATCTCTATGTAACCAAAGATACCTACTTTTAGAGACAGAATCAGAGAGCTTCGTCCAAGGTGACTTGTAGCACTGTGACAAAATGGAGCCTCCCCACCCTAAAGGGAGGCCAGCCTCTTCTCACTTTTTCCACTGCTACCACGCTGGTCTAAGCCACCTTCCTCCTTGGTCTGAATAATTGCATATACGTCCTAACTAGCATCCCCATGTCAATGCATGTTTTTCTAAATTCTGTTCTCCACAGAGCAGCCAGTGATTCTACTAAAACATAAAGTCATGTCACTCACTTTCTCAACATCCCATACAGAGAAAATTCTAAAATTCTAACAGTGAACGTTAAGACCCTATGTTATTTCACCCAGAACCAGCTAATGGGCTGTGTGGATTTTTCACCATACCAGATCTTGCTTTAGACAATGAGAAGGAAAAGAATTGTACCCATCAATGGTTGGTGGGTATGAAGAAAGGGAGATTAGACAATTGACGAGAGCATGATTACAATAATCAACCACAGAATATAATTTGGATTGGGAGAAAGCATGGCAGATAGTGGATTAAAGTGACATGGAAGTTGCCCAAAATGATGACATGAATTGAAGTCCGGCAGCCTTGCTGAAATGGTGAGGGGTGGGGAAGTGGCAGCTATCAGGAAAGGTGGATGGGGTTGCAGCAGGAGGGCATTTGAGTTGGAGGAGCTGAGGTTTGTCCAAGGGCATGGAGCGGTAATGGTCTGGAAGCATGTTGCGGAACAAGGAAGGGAGTAGCCCCGACTCCAGAACCTTTCATACATGAGATTGGAGATGAGATGTGAATTGCAAAGGAAGAAAAGGAAACAGTGTCTTCAAGAATCACCCTGGTTTCCTTGAAATGAAGGCATCAGAGGGGCTGTTCAAGAAAGGGATGGAAGAAACAAAGATCATTGTGGGGTATTCACTGTCAAAAAATTTGATAGAAAGGAAGAGGTAGGTAAGTGAAAAAGCAAGTTTCAGAAAAGTGTATGACACAATAGCATTTTATTTAAAGACACATGTTGAACCCCATATCTATACATAGAAGGATGCAAACACCACAGTCCTAATACTAGGTTTCAGGGAGCTTTCACTATCAGCAATCTATATTTTTGTGTTGGGTTTACTTTCAGCAGCTATTGTGTATTACCTCTGTGATTAGAATTAACAAAATAGATTTTTTTTGTAAACTTACCTGAAGCTAACCAGAGCAAACATGATTATGCCTCTAATAAGGGTGGAGGATGTCCAGGAGTTCTCACAGAATTTTAGGAAGCAGGTGCTGAGTATTATGTACTTCTAGAGGCATGCTTATCTCTCGACTTTGGGTGTAGGGGTAGAGATATTCTGTGGGAAACAGCAGAGTATAGTGCAATAATCTTTTAAAGACATTTTATTTTCCTTTTAACAGAGATCAAGACATCACTCAACTTTTTGAAATGTCAATTTATTAGTTAATATATAGGATTTATTTTTTAACTGGGGCATTCTGGACTCAAATCTTAACTCTACCCTGACTAGCTTTGTGACCATGGATATGTCACTTAATTTGTCACTCTATATGTCACTTAATTTTTCCAAAGCACAGTTTTCTCATCTGTAAGATGGAGATAGTAATGCTCACGTAAAGGTTTACCATAAGAATTAAAGAAGCATTGGATAGGGCAGGGGAGAGCAACTGGGGTGCATGGTGTGGGGCAACTGTAACCGAACAATAATAAAAAAGTAAATTAAAACAAGGAATTATAAAAGACAAGGACTGTAAAATTCCCAGTACAATTCCTGGCAAAGAGTAAATGCTCAATAAATTGAGTCAGTCATTGGGTATTCTTACATGAATTAACTCAGACAATGTCTTCAATTATTTATATAATCATGTACATTTGAAAATATGTGACCAAAAATACAAGTAGAATAAAGCTATAATATGTAAAATTCTATGTAGTTTGTCAAGAAAACCATTGATCTATCTCACTGATCATTTTCACTTAAAATTAAAGACATCTGAAACTTGACATATGTTATCCTGAGTATTAATATTGTTATTTACAGAATTAAAATTAATCTTCATAATCTTTATTACATGCTAGATCTTATAAGATGTTTTCTACAGAATTTCAAAGTGAAACCATAGACATTGTTAAATGTATCATTTCTACTCAAAAGAAATTTTCTTCAAAACTAGAGCCATAATTTGTTGTTTATTTTCTGAGATAAATTATGAATATTTTAAAACTTTCATGGATAAAACAGTGAAATTATCCCCCCAGAATATTCAAATATGTTTCAAAGGCAAAAAACTGCTCTTCAGGGGAGAAAAAATTCTAAAGAAAATATAGCACCATAGCAATTTAGACAGTCCAGTTTTACAACATCGCTGTAAGAACAGCACAAAATTATTAACTATAAAATTTATGCTTCCAGAGGCTGTTCATAGAAAAACTAAATAAACCTTGGAATTACTGTTGCAATGGAAGAGGTTATAACATGAAGAAAGTATTTTACAGGCAATACAAGTATAAATTCCAAACTTCAATTTTACATGAATGACATAACATTCAATTTTCGGTGGGGGAAGGTTGGTGATCACATCTAGTACTTACTGGTTCTTACTTAATGTGGCTTTAGTAAAACACCTTGTATCTGTCTCTTGCTGTTGTTTTGACATGGCCAGTTACTACATCAAACATAGAAGACTAATTTTTTAGGTTATGTTGCCTAAATGTGTCTTATACAGTGCTGTAGGGAAGGGCAGACATAGACTTGATGCTCTTGTCTCATAGATTTGATGCTTTATTTGATGAGAATAAATTGATCAAAAAAATTTATGGAACTTCAACATTTTGTCCTATCAATTAAGAAACAGAGAGGGAGAGATGAATATGAGAGAAGAACAAGAAAAACAATAGTCTGTTTGAGAAGTTACATAAATTCTAGAGTTACGTTACATAAAGGAGAGGCTTTCTCTCAATTTCCAGTCAACAACAGTTGATACTGTATAACTGACGCACTACCTCCAACCGAGGCCCCAGGAGAAGTCCAACCTGTGTCATGGGTACAGATGACAATGTGGAAACACATGTGCCAAGAAGGATGCACGTGGTGGTTCTCAGAGCGTGACCTCCAGGGCAGCAACAGCAGCTGTAGCACCTAGAAACTTATCAGAAATACAGATTCTCATGCCCCACCTAGACCAACTGATCTGGAAATTATAGGGGAGGGGCTCACCAATCTGTCTTAACAGCTCTCCAGTTGTCTCTGATGCATTGCTGGAGTTAAGAACCTCTGGGTCAGAGGAATCCAACCACCAAACTACCCACGTTTACACGATCATCCCAAATAGGAATTTCTTAGCAGAGACTTCTCATATTTACCACTGTAAAAACTTCAGTTTATTGAGTTTCGATTTTCTCGTGCCTTATTTTCTTAACCTTAAATTAAAGTTGAAGTCAATTTTAGACTGGGGTACCTTATACTAAAATTTGATACTGATACCATTGTGGGAAGACCAATAATTGAGGGTTGTAGGCATTTTACATATTCAAAAGAAAAGATCATGTTGCAAAAATTGTTATTGAAAACTACAGAAAATACCTGGAGTTAGGGAATCCTAAAAATAAGTGAATTTCCTGAGGTTGGGAGAACCAAACTAGTAGGAAAGAGTTTTGAAGCACATCCCAGAAGGAGGTTTTGGAAATCATTCTATCCCTCGGTAGTCTATCATGCATAAAAAACTGCCCCGAAACTTTCTTGCTCTGAGCAATAACTATTTTGCATGCTCAGAATGAGGCAGAAATTGGGACAGAGCACAGCAGGAATAGATTATCCTTCCTCCACATGATGTATGCTGCGGCTGGAATATCCAGTATCGTTCCCTCATTCACATAACTGGACCTCCAGCCGGGACAGCTTGAAAAGCTGGGGCCTCGGCAAGCATCCGTTTCTTTGGCGAGGTAGAAAGGGCCACCAAGCGGAGGAGGCAAAACCGCCACCTAAAGGATAGGCCCCAAACTGGTACAATACCATTCCTCCCATATTTTATTCCAATGTAAGGGGTTGGAGAAATAAAGTGTAAATTCCAATAGGGGGAATGAGAAAGGATTTAGTGCCATCTTTAAGTCAGTATACTAAAGGTTAAGTTCTGTCTCACTAGGTATTTTGAAAAAAGAAAGTAGAATTTATTTTACAGAAGCTGCTTTATTGCCAAATTTAATGAAACCTACACAATGAACATTTTAAAGACAGTAATCGGGTTTTTCTCATCTTCAAATTCCCATTACCTAGTGCTATGGATGACTCTTTTTATTTTTTAAATTTTTATTGTATTTTTTCCATTACCATTTAAACTCCCTTTTCATCTCCTCCCCCCTGCAATCACTGCAGTGAAGTCCATGAGTCCTTTTCCTTTCTGCTCAATCCATCCATCCCCTAATCTCAACCCCCATCATCTGCTCTCCATCTATGAGCCTCTCTTTTCTTGTGAGTTCATTTGGTTCATTAGATTTCCCCTATGAGTGAAATCACATGGTATTTGTCTTTCTCTGACTGGCTTCCTTCAACTGGAAATGGCACACATCACTTCAGCTCACATTTCATTGGCCAAAGCAGTTTAGCCACCAAGCCTGATATCCATAGGCAAGGATGTGTAATCCTCCCGCTGGGAGAAGCAACGAGTATTTTGAGTAAAAACATAATCTATCACGAAAAAGATGCCTATATGGCTCCCAGTATATTATTGTTGGTTTCACTTTTTCTAAACAACCTTTCAATTGCAAAACCTATCTTTCATAAGGATTGTTAGCATTGGTTTTCATACGATGTTGTTCCAGATGCTCTTTGAAAAGAATCAGCAAGATCTAGTTGCTCATTTGAGGGAGGATGTTGATGCATAATCCCAGCAAAACAAGCCTACTTAACCAGCAGTCTGGTAGAGAGTAACAAGTTGCTGAATTGCTCTTAAAGGTAGTCTGTTTGTTGGAGTTAACAGAAAACACATGGTAAATCCAATACCTAGTTTCCTTCCTAAACCTGAATCGTCCTGAAGGGACACATGTGCAAACAGGGTGGGCCACGCAGTGTAAACAAGTTGCTTTGATTTTCCAGTTGCCTTTGTGCAACTCGGGTTTCTGGGAGTTCCAGCTTAGGTGTGAACAAAGCACAGATATGCTTCGAGGAACTACTCTACATGTTCATTGGCGGCTTCAGAGGGGTGGAGACTTCTGAAGCACGTCACACGCAGTTGATCCGAACTTTGCCGAGGCATATCGTGCTCTGTTATTAAGTACAAATAGCAGGCCATTGTTTTGGAATTTGTCTCTGTGAGATATTTCTCTCCCTCAGGTTTGAAAAAGAATCGGTTTGGCTTTAGAAACTACTTTTAAAAAATTAGACGGAAATGCTGCACGTAATCTGGAAACATGGGAGATCGTTTGCAAGTTTCATTTTTTACAAGAGCAATTGACATTCTTTTTTCATTTTCTGCCGTTGCCCAAATGACCCACTGCCTGGAGAGGACATAATTTTTCTAGTTGTGATGCCTGTGCCTGTCCCATCATGTTTGAAAGCTTACGTGGCTTTCGAAAAGGGGAAAAGCAGTTCTGCCAACCAGAGAACTGATTACTGCTCAGAAGTTGGTTGGCAGGTTAGTTTACAGATTAACATTTTGCTGATGTATATTTATGGCCTAGAATCCCAAATACTCACTTTATAATAGAACATGAGAGAGAGAGATGATAAAGTGGTACACCCGGCACATCATCCCCATGGCAACTGTATCACAATGAAAAGTTACTGCTGGAGTACAGGCAGGACGATTTTCTCCTTGATGCACAATGTTGCCTGAGAAGTCTGCAAACTGGGAAGGGGCTCAGAAGAGCTGTTTTTCTCCCCATCTCTTTTTTTCTTTCTCAGCAGCTTTCTTTTGTGACTTCTCACCTTTTCACCAACCTCCTCTCTCCTCTCTTTAGCTGAAGAAAATGGGATCTTTTTTGTAAGCTTTGTCCTCATCCCTGTGCTCAATAGCCATGAACGTAGTCTTTAATAATGCAATTATCAGAGGTAGAGGAGGCCACTTCAGAACGGTGTGGATAACCTAAGTGTCTAGGGGGGGTTATTTCCTAAAAAAAAAGAAGAAGAAGAAGAAGTGCTTGCCTAACAATTGCTCTGCACATCTGTCATTTGTCCAGGTGAAATGCTCTGAGACCGAAAGGGGAGAGCTCCCACTCATACTGAGGAAAACACAGAATGTGGTCAGTCACACATCACGCAGGGGTGTCCGACCTGCGGCCGAGGGCTGCATGGTGCCCAGGATGGCTATGAGTGTGCCAACACAAAATTGTATATTTACTTAAAACCTTTTTTTATTCATCAGTTTTTGCTAGTGTTTGTGTATTTAATGTGTGGCCCAAGGTAACTCTTCTTTTTTCCAGTGTGGCCCAGAGACACCAAAAGATAGGATAGCTCTGATGGAGTATAGGGGAAGGAACCTGATATTATGAATCGAATGTTATTTTCCCATCCCTGTACAAAAAACCCCAAATTTGTTGTCTGTTGGCCCTGGCCAGTGTGGCTCACTTGGCTGTAGTGTCAGTCCCTAAAAGGAAAGGTCGTGGGTTGGATTCCCAGTTAGGGTGCACGCCTAGGCTGTAGGTTTGGTCGCCAGTCAGGACACATACGAGAGGCAGCTGATCAATGTTTTTCTCTCACATAGATGTTTCCCTCCCTCTAGCTCTCCCTCTCCCTTCTACCCTTTCTAAAATCAATAAGCATGTCCTCAGGTGAGGATATTTGTTGTCTCTTGGACAATGTTATGAACTATTTCTGTGTGGAGAGATTGCTAGTTTCCCTAAATCAAAGGTTAGAAGTTTCCCCTAAACTTGACCAAACTTTTGCATTAAGCACTGGATGGCTGTTTCTCTTTTATGTGTTTGATTATTTCCCTCCTTTTAATATGTTAGGCATTCAAAGGGCCTCCTAATTTCAGATGATGTTTTAAATATATTACTTCTCTCTATTTTGGAAGAGAGGGGAGGGAAAAGTCCTTTCCTGTTACAACTATATAAATGCAATTACATATGTGAACAAATACATATTATATTAGGCACTTATGTCAGTATTTATTGATAATAAACACCAAAGATCTGATCTTTTCTCTTTGCTAAATGCATACTGACAATTAGACAATAACATATCAATTAGCAGCATTTCCAAGCACTAAATTTTGGGCCAGGAATGACATATAAATAGTATGTTGTCTCCACATGTCCTATTTCATCATGGTCACTGCAGGCCAGTTGCTGGCCCTCTCTCTCTGAGCACAGACACAGCCTGAATTCTTCTTACTCAGCTCCTCAAGCAGCCACTGCAAACTAATTAGAACTGACCCATAGCATAAAACCTATTTACTCTTCCTAAATAAGGCAATACATTATTTTTACAAGGCAGTACAGCACCACATCAAATCCCTGTACAAAAACGAAACCCAGTTAACACAAGTTCAGGTGCATAAAGAAAGTTAAGGCTGTGGTATTAGGTACCGATTCAGCAGTCATGGAATGCAGTGATGAGTAGAAGCAGTCCCCACTCACAGTAGAAGGTAAGCTCTTTAAGGGCAGGGTACGGGAATTATTTATCCTCACACTCTCAGTCTCCTGCCCCAATAAGTTGAAATACCTGGCTTTAATCAACACTCGTTCAATTGAATTAAAATTCTAGAGTGGCATTACAATGAGAGCACAGTATGTGGAACGTGTAGTCATTTAGAAAAGCAGGTGAGTGCTAAGATAGACATAAATCAAATGACTACTCTGCTTAAAGCCCTTGCCCCAGGTGCAACATCTGTGCTGTTCCTTCATTTCCTTCTACCAATTCCAACTCCTTCTTTGCCATACAGGTGAACAAATGACCCTTTCAAGCTAACCTTAGAGTTTCACCCCATGGGATGGAGACACATCCAAGGGATACAAATATAATCTAAGAAGAACCAACTGGAACCCTTCACTGGGATTTTTCAAACTGGAGTATATCAAGAGAAGCTCTCCTTCCATCTGATGGCTTAGCTGTAAGGATAGTAAATCTGAATCTTTCAGTGGACGTTCATTCTACTAAGGAGAGAAAATTACCATGAGATGTTGAGGCTAATAGAAATAATCAAGGGGCAAAGAGAGCCAGGAGGGCCTTTGAGAATCTGCTTCTCATTTTCCTGAGCTCAGAATACCCCTGCTGTTTGCATGATTTGACTCTACTGGCTGACTCCTCCTCTTTTCATAAGCTAATTTGGGTTGGATCTCTATTTCTTGCATCCAGAAGAGTCTAAACTAATGTAGCCAGCATTGTCATGGTCTACCAAGGGGTGCCCTGGAAGTGGATGAAGCTCTTAATTAAGCATGTCTAGAAGTTAGCAGTGTCTGGAAAGCTTTTCAGCCAGGCTGGCTGCCAAACCAGGCAGGTGAGGAAGCAGAAAGCAGGACCCAAGCTCTGGGAATGAGACTCAATGAAAGAACATCAGTGTTTGAAAGGAGTAGAGAGCAAGGCAGCATCTTGAAAGGAATGGTCTAGGAGGCAGATTATCAAGAGAGGCATTTAATTGTCATGGAGCTGAGTTAGAGGCTGAGACACATGTCAGGACAAAGAGAATCCTGCCCTAAGAGGTGGGCAATGGTGTCAGAGCAGGAGCAAAATTTCTTGACCCTTTGCTACTTAACTATTGACTTCATTGTTTTATTCACACTAGGGCCCAGTGACAGAACAGCATTCATAGCCTAGGGAAGAGTCAAGGCTGGCAGAGGACCAAATGGATTTGGTTTTCAGAAATCTCAGCCCTATTGCTACGGGGTCTCTTCTGTTAAAGTGAGGGCATGGGCATGTTTGTTTTAACCTTATTTACAATAGCCAAGACATGAAAACAACCTTAATGTTCATCATTGGATGATTGGATGAACAAAATGTGGTACATATATCAATCAAGTATTATTTGATCACAAAAAGAAAGTCCTGCCATTGGCAACAACATGAATAAGCCTTGAGGGAATAATATTAAGTGAAATAAGTCAGACAGAGAAAGACAAATACTATATGATTTCACTTATATAGTAGTGAATGTAAAAAAGTACAAATCATCAAAACAGAGACTAGATTGCCAATTTCCAAGGGCAGGGGGTGGGAAAAATGAGGAGACATTGATAAAAGAGTGTAAACTTCCAGTTCTAAGAAGAATAAGTTCTGGAGATTCAAGATACAGCATGGTGACTATTTAACAACACTGTATTGCTTGCTCAAAAGTTACTAATAGAATAGATTTTAACTGTTCTCACTATAGCAACAAAAAAGGTAACACTGTGAGGTGAAAGATGTGTTAGCTGACTTTATTTTGGTAGTCATTTCTCAACATATACGTGTAACCAATCATCACATTGTACACCTTGAACTCACAAAGTGATATGTCAATTGTATCTCAATACAACTAAGAGGGAAAAAATGAAGGCAGTGGTTGGGAAGAAATAGGATGCTAAACATTGGAATAGAAACTTATAGAGGATCTGTGTGAAGCCAGGGACCTTTAAGTCCTATATGCTCAGCCTTCTTTGGCAACAGAAGTAACCCTTCCATTCTGTCTGTGGAGCTCAGCTCTCCTTTGCCCGAAGACTCTATATTGGCCTCCCCTTGTAAGGTGCTACTTAACCTCCTCAGGAAGCATTCCCTTTGCTTTAGGACCCTGAGACCCTCTTTGCTTTTGGACTCACAATAAGACTCAAGTCCCAGCAAAAACCAAAGGATGAGATATAAATAGTTACCTCTGAGGAGGTCAAAACATACCTAGGAACTACAGGGTGTTTGAAACTTATATGGACAGAAACCTGTAGAATATTTGTAGAAATGGGCATTTACAGTTTGGATTATGGTGGAATGAATATAAAATTGGATCAGTATAAATTTATTGATATGGTCCAATAAGCAAAGATTTTTGGATTCAGGATTTTAGCTCTAGGGACTAGGACTAGCTCTAACATTTTGGGGGATTGACTGAATAAACTATGGAGCCAATAGTGGTTTGCACTAAATAAAATTAAAATTCCAGAACTGCCTTGGTATGTAGAGAAAAGTGTCCAAAGACAGGATGATTGGAATGTTAGAGAAGATATCATCTAAGACTCACACATCCTAGGAGGTCCCAGAAGCTACATTCTTTTGGTGTGGCTTGAAAAATAAATTTATCAGGCTTCCTTGAAAAGTTCTGTGATGGCTCTTCTCTGTAGGTCATAAATCACAGTAGCAGCCACTATCATTGAACTATGACCGCTAAATTCAATGGGAACAGTGGCATCCTGTGATGTCAAAGGTAAAGTGAAGGCACTAATCACCAAGGACAATGTGGGTGCAGGTATCATAATGGACAAGGTAGCCAAAGTAGTAATCAGAATAGTCTGACTCATAGAGATCCATGGTGTTGGCCAGCTGATCATGATATTCCTAGAAAAGAAACAGTTGGGGTAGCTGGGAAGAACAGCAGTGACAGGAAACTCTGTCAACACAGAACTTAGAGCAGTGTATCTGGTTGTTCATCTTCCCTGGGAGAAGAAAGAGGCAGAGGTGTGAGTCTATCAATTCAAGCACTGTGGCCAATGCACAGTTAGATGGTCAGGGATTTAGAAGGAATACAATTTGACAATTGGTGTCAAGGAGATCCGGGGAAGAGACATGTGGATAGACCTCTCTGAGTAGGCATAGAACGTGGAGATATTTGTATTCTATTTGGGTACTCATGGAAGGGTGACCTCAGCTGAGGAGGATTTTAATAATCAGTGCAAAAGATGGCCCATTCCATGGATTCCAGTCAGCCCTTCCACCAGAAACTGCTGTCACTGTCCAATGGGCTCATGAGCAAAGTGGCCACGGTGGCAGAAATGGAGGTCATGTGTAGGGTCACCAACATGAACTTTCACTAAGCAATATCTGTTTTGGCTGTGTCTAGTGTTCACTTCTCAATCTTCTAGGCACAAAAACCAACACTGAAGAGCTGTTGTGGCACCATTCCTTGGAGTGATTAGCCAGCTGTCCTATGGTAGATTGACTATGTTGGACAGCTGCTATCACAAAAGAGGTAGAACTTTTTTTTCTCATTAAATAGGCATTTTTCACCTGGATTTATGATCCTTCTGTTAAAACTACTATCAGTGGATTTATAGACTGCATTATCCACGATCATGCTATTCCACTCAGCATTAATTCTGATCAAAGAACTCACTTCACAGCAAATAAAGTGCAGTAATCAGCCCATGCTAACACAATTCATTTGTTTTTACCATGTTTTTTATCACACTGAAGTAGTTGGCTTTGATAGAATAGTGGTGTGATCTTTTGAAGACTCAGTTATGTTACCAATTAGGTGGCAACATGGTGCAGGGCTGGGGCAAAGTTCTCTGGGAGGCTGCATGTGCTCTGAGTTAGAGTTAAACAAGTGGGGCTATTTCTTCTATAGTTAAGAATCACAGGTCCAGAAATCCAGGGTAGAAATGAGAGTGGCTCCACTATTACCCCTAGTGATCCACTAGCAAAATTTGCTTTTCATCCCTGCAACCTTGTAATCTTCTAGCCTAGAGGGCCTAGTTCCAGGGTGGGGGGGATCAGGGAGGCATTCTTTCACCAGGATGCACAACAATAATGCCATTGAACTTGAAGTTAAGACTGCCACCCAGCTTCTTCTTGGAGTTCTCATTCCTATGAATCAGCAGGCAGGGGGTTACTGGACTAGCTGGGGTGGTTAATCCTGGCTACCAAGGGAAAATATAACTTTGCATACTCTTCTGGGAAAAGGGTTTGCAAGTTCTGTGTTGTTAGTAGCACATTTGTATCATGTTTGGCAGTGATGTGGATGTGTTTATCATCTTTATTTTGAGATCTCAGTATGGTTTAAGGACATGTTTATAGGTGCCCAGTTGATAAGGGTTAGACTGTGATGGCTTTTTTGATGTTTCAACTTAGCTAGGGGATAGTTCCCAACTCTTCTAATGAGCATTCATTTATCTGTCTCTGTGAAGAGATTTTGCAAATTAGAGCTCCTAATTACTTGACTTAAAGTGAGGAAGATGATCAAGTGGTCCTGGATAATCTTGGTAGCCCTTAGACATTGGGCTGAAGCTTCCCCAGAAGAGAGACAGAGAGAGAGAGAAAAAACAATTCCATTGCTGTGGACATTTGGCTCATGCCTATGGGCTCCCTCTGAGCTGTGATCTCTTTTTGAATCCTTGCCTCATAGAGTACAGGACTTACTTAGCCAGTCCCCACAACGACATGAGCAAATTCCTTACAATAAATATACATATACATATATCTCCTTTTGGTTCTGCTTTCCTGGTTAAATCCTGACCCATCCATGTGATTTACAGAGTGCCATCCTCGGCATCACAGAGTAAAGTTTAGGAGAGTGGGTTTTAGCTGAGAGACAATAACGCAATAACCAGTACCTGGAATTATACCCATGAAGGGTGGATTAGCCCCTGGGTGAGAGGAGCTTGGACAGCATGGGGGAGCTTCCTGTTTTGTGGAGTCTGGAGGAAAAATGCTCTGATAATGCCTGCAACAGAAGGCCCTCAGCCTAGCCATTTAGGACCTACAGGAGCAGCAGAGATCTGGGAGACAGCTCAGTGGCTAAAGGCTTTGGGGTAGGCAGCTAGGCCAACGGTAGCCTCATGTTTCCAGACAGAAATTAGCATCACACAGGAGAACAGAGAAACTTCTTTTTCTATTGTTGCTCAGGGAAAGCAATGGGGAGATAGCCTGAGGTGCGGGGAAATGGACTCCCTGCCCTTCCAGAGCTTTCCAGGACAAGCAGTACCCCAGAGTCTAACTTCTTCCTGCTGCTCCCTGTCATGTTGCTGGTGGTGATGGGAACAGCAGGAACAGTGGCTGAGTCAGCATCCATGGGCAAAGCTCTTCATAAAAGTACCACCTGTGAGCCTCAGTGTTATGAGCCGCAACATTGCAGTAAGGATGGCCCTAGAGTAGCATGGGAAACCTGAGTGAGAAAGAAAAAAATTAGGGGAATATTCTACATTAGCATGATGTCTCCAGTATATTCTAGGACTCACAGAATTATCATAGGCCTATCCTGGTAACCTCAGTATTTTATTTAAAAAAACAAACCAGTATACACAATGCCCGGGCAGGTAACATAATGCATGAAGTGGATCATGTGTGACCTCTGACAAACCAGAGAATGCACGTTCCACTTAAAACAACCAACTTCACACAGGCTGGCTTGCTGATGCCAAGAGGGACCTTGGCTTATGGTTGCCAGATCTTTTAATTTGGTTTTTAAGAGAAGCCAGAAAAAAA
>PVKM010022910.1:0-21529 GCA_004027735.1 Carollia perspicillata | reverse complement strand
AGACTGTCAGCTGATTTCTCAAAAGAGATCTTGCAGGCAAGAAGGGGCTGGAAAGAAGTATTCCAAGGCATGAAAGGCAAAGAGCCTACATCCAAGATTGCTCTATCCAGCAAAACCTTCATTTAGAATGGAAGGGCAGATAAAGTGCTTCTCAGATAAGGTCAAGTTCAAGGAGTTCATCATCACCAAGCCCTTATTGTATGAAATGTTAAAGGGACTTATCTAAGAAAAGGAAGATAAAAAACATGTATAGTAAAATGACATAAAAGTCACAATTATTAACAACCACACTTAAAACAAAAAGCAAACTAAGCAAACAACTAGAACAGGAACAGAAGGACAGAAATGGAGATCATATGGAGGATTATCAACAGGGGAGTGGGAGGAAGAGAGAGGGAGAAAAGGAAGTAAGTAGCATAGATGGTAGGTAGAAAATAGATAGGGGGAGGGCAAGAGTAGCGTGGGAAATGTGGAAGCTAAAGAACTTATGACACATGGACATGAACTAAAGGAGGGGAATATGGGTGGGAGGTGGTGTGCAAGGTGGAGGTGAATAAAGGGGGGGAAATGGGACAATTGTAATAGCATAATCAATAAAATATATTTTAAAAAATTAAAAAAGAAGGATTCCTGGCTGGTATAGTTCGGTGGATTGAGTGCAGGCCTGGGAAGGGCCGCCAGTTTGATTCCCAGTCAGGACCCAGCGTGTTTTTGTGTGTATCCCTTAATTTAATGTTATGATTACACATGATCTTTCTACTTTTGCCTTTTAACCTTGGTACTAGCTTCACTGTTGATTGATCCACTGCTTTTATTTTGTTTGCCATTGTCAGTGGGTATTTTTTCATTGCAATATATTCTTACTTATATTTTTAAAACAATGTTTAAAGAGTTTTATTTATTTATTTTTTATAGTGAGGGGAAGGAAAGGAGAAAGAGAGGGAGAGAAACATCAATGTGTGGTGGCCTCTCACGCACCCCCCCACTGGGGACCTGGCCCACAACCTAGGCATGTGCCCTGACTGGGAATTGAACCAGCGACCCTTTGGTTTGCAGGCCCATGCTCAATCCACTGAGCCACAGAAACACGGGTCTTACTTATATTTTTAAATTTCTTCTTCTTAAAAAAGCCCCTATAATATTACTTATAATACCAGTTTGGTGATAATAAACTCCTTCAGTTTTTTCTTGTCTGGAGTAAAAGACTCTTTTTCAATTGCTGTATTGGTCTGAAATTAGACCTGGATCTCACTCACTTTGGAATCTATATTTAGATTTGCATGAGAACATTTCCGGGTTCTGATCCATCTCAGCTGGCTAAGCCTCACCTGCTTGCCTTCCTAACCCTAACATGGAGCAGAAGAAGGCTATTTGGCTTGAGAGGCAATGGGATCCAGCTGGAGGAGGAGAGAACCAGTTAGAATGAGCCCCCTGCCGGAGGCACCAGCCCAGATGAGGCCTGTGGAGTCAGGCTGGCAGTCAGACCCAGAACCCAGTCCCTCGACAGAACCCAGGGACAGAACCCAGTCCCTTAGACAGTTGCCTTTTAAGCAAATGGTTTATATGGAAGCCAGAGGTCTGCTTTTCATCTTTATAGTAAGAACAAAGTTGCTCTCTCCTTCTCTTTCCAAATCAGCAATTCCTTCTATTATTTAGTAAAGAATATAGGAAGTGAATCCCATTCCATTTGGCTATTTTACCAACAGATGCTGCATTATAACTCTTGGGTCTATTCTCTGTCAATTATAGCAACACAACACATAAAACTTCTTTATTTTTCTTCTTTTATATATGTTTCCCAGATTATTTTCAATCTTGAAAGAACAAATGGGTCACCTAAGCTGGGCAATTTACCAAAACGCTGCACCAAAACAGAGTGCTGTTTTTCTAATGCTGAGTTGGTGAAGGCTTTGTGGGAAGAGGTCAGATTTGCTTATCCTCTGAGACCCAGCAAGAGTTTGGGATTTGTTCACTCAACTTCTGTTTATTGTGATCAATGTCTCCATTACTGAAGAGATCAAAAGGGAAATAGCAAAGAAGTTTCCTGATTCCTAAAGGTGTGTTCACATCTTGTGACACAATTAGATGAAATAATTATAGAATAAACTTTAGTTGATGGGCCTTGCAGCTAGAATTCATCAGTGGCCCCAGAATCTTCCTCTCCACCCTAACTCCTTCAGCCAGCCTTTGTGGCTTCATCTTCCACATTGTTAATGATCCATCCACAAGATAAGCCTCACCTACAATATGCCAGTGACCTTTACCTTGACTGCCTTTTAACCATCTATTCCTGGTGTCACAGTCTCTGTTGTGTTATCATCCAGGAATGTTCCATCTCTGAGATCTCAGGCATCTCTGAGATCTCAGGCTTCAGTGTTTCATTCAGGTCATGTTCAGAGTCTGCTAGAAAGCTTTCAATTGCTAGCGGACGGCACAGCTATTCAGAATAAAGCCTATATTTTCTAGTCTCCCAGCTAGATGTGGTGATGTGACTAAGTACTAGTTCAATGGGATGTAAACAGAAGGGATACATGGCAACTTCTGAAAACTATCCTCACAGGTAGGAGGCAATCCATTCCTTAGTCCTTCCTCCTTCTTGCTGGGTGGAATGAACCTGTGATGACTGGGGCTGGATTAGCCATGAATTAGAATCTATCACACTGAGGGAGACAGCTACATTATGGGATAGAAGCAACTGGATTCTTTATGACCATGGCCTTCATCACTGCACTGCATGGCTTGTTTTCAGGGGAGGGAAATAAGGCCCAGTCTTGTTTAAGGCACTACTCTGTCAAGGTTTCTGTCCTTCATAGCCAGTCTCAATCCTAATACAGGGTGTGGCTAAAGTAGGTTTACAATTGTGAGCAAGTGAAACAGAGTTTATTCTTATATTAATTATTGTATTATTTCCCCTAAGAACAACTGTAAAACTCCTTTGCCCCACCCTGTATTTATAGCTCTCATTTCCCCATTATTTTTGCATTTCAACTGCAAGAACTCATCCTGTTTCTTCCAGATTCTCTCTTGGTATTATTTCTTTTGCTATTTATACTTTCTGTTCAGACTCCGTAGTCCATGAAATATATATCCTTATGTGACTCAGTTACATGGTGACCTATTAATTCCTAGGATACACAGAAATTATTTTGCTGTACTTGCATCTGTGCAATGAGGGATCTTTTTGCAAATCAGATTCCAAAGGGAAGCACTGCTTCTCTCATAGCTGCAGCTACAGTCCAGAGGACAACAATTTTACCAAGACCACTGGTCCTGAGAGGGAACAGTGACACCAAGCAGAACACTTGGGGTGGGGAGATGTGTGCAGCTTTGTAGACAGCATCTACTAGAGCCCACTGAAGGGACATATACCTGTTCGAGGAGACCAATGGATAAAAACAGTTCTTTTAGTAGTTGCCTCAGCAGAAGACTCTAGGAATCTGAGAGCTGGCAGCCCAGGCAGGGAAGCACTGCAGAAAGTGAGATGAAACTAGACTCTGCCCCCAGCTACACTGGTTGGGAGAAATCTCCACTTCCTATGATTCACTCATTAACTCTAATATAGATGCTATGTTGTAATACTTCTTAAATTAAGTGTGAGTTCAGTCAGCCTCAATAAGTCCTTTTGCCATCTTCATAAAGTTCTGAATTAAAGAAACTAGCTAGATATTTTTAAATAATATCTTAAAAATTAATTAGAAAGGTCCTGAGTCAAGAGTCTTATCCCTAAAGATGACTAAATCAAGACAATGATATTTTGTGCTGTTCATTTTTGTTTGCATTTGCTATCCTCAAGGTGGAATTACACTCACTCTCTCTGTGTTTCCATAGTGAACTCTGCGAGAATGAAATTATACCTTTCTCTTAGATGCTGAGGAGCTCCTTGAAACAAGGTCTCTACTTATCTCCATATTCCTGGATAAGAAACTAGACTGCCACTGATGGTTAATAAATACAGTAGTACCTTGGCACTTGTTAATTTGTTCTACGGAGTGGCAAGCAAGTGATGATTGATGACCCATTTTCTCTTGCAAGGTGGCATCGTGACTCATACAAGTTCTAGCAAGTGTGATCAGTGGCAAGCAAGCACCAAGTGCTGAAACATTTTGTCTCATCAAAATGCAACACATACCAGGTTTGATGAGTTCTGAAGCCTATGAGTACCGAAGTGCCAGTGTATTTGTTGATTGACTGCCTGAGTAAAAGAGTTTTGACTATAGTATGAATATGTAATTAGACTTCACACTGAAAACATAATCACATAATAATAATCCAGTTGTCTGGGATTTATTGAAAAGGGAGACTATGCATAGACATTATAAAATGAATGCACAATGTAATTCTTGGGATAATTTAGTAAGAGCATGTGATCAAAAGTTGGAAGGAGAGTAGAATTATTGTTAAAGTTGTGTTCCATGTAGAATTGTATTAAGACTAACAAAATGGCACTAGAGACCTGTGTGACCTGTATTCACTGCTGTCTCTTTTGTACCTCACCCATTTGAGAGAGAGCAAGTGGTCGAAATAGCATGGCTTCTACTCCAGGAGATCTTGGTGTACAGTCCATGAACAGGAATACCTTGGAGGGAGGAGAAGGGTTTTCCTCCCTGCTTAGCTTAGGGCCCCACCTGGCCAGTGCTATGACGTCCTGAGAGATGGGCTGGCTCACTCAGGAAGCAAGTGAGGTTTTGGGGTGATGTGGTCTCTAGATGGCAGGCATCTTAGGTGAGGGGTGACTGCTAATGCCCAGGTGAAGGTGGTTACCAACCAACTCTTCCCTTGTGGGAGCCATGGATCTATTATCAGAGAGGGCTTTTCAGAAAGTATCTTCTTACAAGTCACATCAATATTCTTTTATTATTCATACAGGATTCCTCCTATAACTTTGTCCCTACTTTTCCTGCAAAATCATCTCTTTTTCTGAGCTGGGAGGAGACACAGAGGGAACTCTTTGTAACCAGTGCCTGGCAGGAACAAGAGTGTGAAATGAATGGAGGATGGACAGATGGATAAATGGGTAAACAGAGAGATGATTAGACAAACAGGAAGAAATAAGTTCCCATAAGAGTGTCTGCTGATTTCTCAACAGAAACTTTGCAGGCCAGAAGGGATTGACAAGAAATATTCAAAGTGTTGGAAAGCAAGGACCTACAGCCAAGATTACTCTACCCAGCAAAGCTATCATTTAGAATTGAAGGACAGATAAAGAGCTTCCCAGACAAGAAAAAGCTAAAGGAGTAATAAAGTACTGGTTTTGTGGTGATGTTAAAGGGTCTTATTTAAGAAGAATAAGATCAAAAGTATAAACAATAAAATGGCAATAAATGCATATTCACCAACAATTGGACCTAAAACTCAAAATAAGTGAACAAGTAGAACAGAAACAGAATTATAGATACAAGAACATTTTGAAGGTTGCCAGCTGGGAGGGGGGTTGGGGGGATGAGAAAAAAAGGTGAAGGGATTAAGAAGTACAAATTAGTTGTTACAATATAGTCATGGGGATGTAAAATGCAGAATAGGGAACAGTCAAAAATAATCTAATAACTATGTTTGGCACCAGATGGGTGTGAGACTTATGGGGATGATAACTTAGTAAGTCATGTGATGTCTAATCACTGGGGCGTGCACCTGAAACTGATATAATAATGCATGTCAATGATAATTGAAAATAAAAAATGATTTAAAATAATAACAAATATTATAATTAAGAAGGTTAATTATTGATGTATTGATTATGATTGGTTAATATTAATTATTAATAATATTTTTTTAAAAAACTAAACCAAGAATTGAGGCAGAGACATTGAATATTCCTTTATTTCTGGCTTGGCTGGCAAGATAAGGCACCTAGAGTTATCAAAATCCAACTGGAGATTAAAACACACTCTAGTCCAAGCCCTGCTTATTTGTTTTCCAGTAACTATAAATTTCATGGTGGCTTAACCTGCATGATGAATAAAAGAATAGACAGTGGAAGGTAGTGATCAAGACAGGAAAACATATGTGCATATTATATTTTCTGGAAGATCTTGGGATATAGCTTATTCATGTGGATCACCTGGTTTTGGCAAAATAGCATCTTACAATAACACGATATGTGATGAACGTCAGCACATCAATGCTCTTGGCCCCTGGCTACCGCAGACGCTGGCATGTTTCTGTCCTCAGGCACTCTCAGCATCTGGTGCAATGGCTCCAACTGAAACCAGCTTTGATTGCAACCTTGTGCGTGTCAGCATTTCCAGGTTGCTCCACAGCAAACTTCAATATGTGTTGATACTTTAGTGAGTGCCTGGTTGAGCAGTTTTTCAGTGTGATGGTCTGGTAACAAAGCTGTCAGCTCTGCGAGGGCAGGAACCTGCTCTCTCCTAGCTGCTGCCGTATGTGCCATGCAGCCCATAGCAGAGAGCCAGCTACATGCTAGAGGTCAAATATTTGCTGAATGACTGAATGAAAATGACCACTGTGGGGAGGCTGGGATGGGACTTGTCTTGTTGGGACTCAGGGAGGTAGGAGTCTGCTTAGAGGTCTTTGGGTACGAACCTCTTGCACACCATCTGTGCGGCATAAGCAGTCTTATTTGAAGATGACCACGGAGGGCTGAGCTTCTCATCTCCTTTGTGATATCGCTGCTGAGCCACCAGCAGAGCCGCCACACCTTCCTGGGTCCCATGGCACTCAGCCCTGTTTCTGTCCTGTCTAGAATGCTATTCCAAACTATTTGCATGTGTATGTGTCTCCTTCCCTTGAGGGCAGGAACCAGGTTTCATTTGACTCTTGTCTGGAGTCTAGCAGAGTGGTTCAGAGCAGTGGGTACTCACTATGTGTTTGCTGAGTGAATGGACAAATGGAACACAAAACCGCACTTTACAGATGGCCCCAAATGGTGCACCGGCGGGGAACAGATTACCAAAGGTGTGTTTCCAGGGCTATTCAGAAATGCTATTGGGGGATTTCTGCACTGAGCCAGGGGCAGAGGATAAATGGTGCAGAAGGATCATGTGCTGCAGCTGCTGTGAGCATGGGCTTTGGGCCAGAGGATCCAGAATCTGAACCTCTACCTCCACCCTTACCACCTGTAAATGACCTAAGTCTTGTTTCCTCCTCCCTAAGAAGCCTAGCATTGTTGCATTAAAGGAGAAAATACCTGGCATATGGTCAAGTGTTCAATAAACTATTATTATCATGTGTATTATTAATTAAAAGTCTTGGACTATTTAGATCCAGGCAATAATTGTGGGGCCTAAGAGGAGAGAGGAGTACAGATTGGAGGCAGCGGGGAGATGTGAGGTTTCTGACATCTTCTTCTTTCTGTCAGCCCCTTCCTTCTTCCTTTGAAATAGCTCAGTGTCTGCTTCAGTGTCTCCCAGAGATCCCTTCAGGGGAGTCTGAGGGTGGGCAGGGGCCTCTGAGAGGCTCCTGTGAAGAGCAATTTACGGCTTGGGGAGCAGCCAAGTGGCCAGAAGACCTGAGCCAGGGAGTTGTGGACAAGATTGAGAAAGAGTGACTAATGGGAAGCAGGCACTATATTCAGGCCCACAAACCCTAGATATATTAAAGGAATGGTGTGTGTAAAAGCATTTTGTGAAGCCATGAATACATATGCAAACTGTAGGTACTGGCATTTCAATGTGCTTATGATTCTGCTACGTGTAAGTTTATGCTAAGGAATGTGTCTTTCAGGTTACTTGCTTAGTCACTATTCCTTACATTTTAATGTACTCCTAAACACACACTCACACGCACAGAGGAAATGAAAGTACTGGATCCCACAAGCATTTCGGGAGGGTCTAGTAATTTGTGCAGGGTACTGTGAGGTTGCGTAAAAGGAAGAGACCCCCTTCCTTCATGGCTCACAACCAGGTTCCTGCAAAGCCATAATGCATTAATTTATGGTCCACTGAAGCCAGGGAGAAGTTCCTTTAGCTTTTGTCTCATTGCAACTGTCAGAGAAGAACTAGGCTGAGGAAGCTAGAAACATAAACCAGCCCTCCTTAGTGAGTGCACAGCAACCTGCTGGGCAGGCCACCCACCCTGGCATGCTAGGGCTGCTCCTGCCCCAGAAGATATGTGATTTCAAATGCAGAGGAGGAGGCAGTGTTCTGATTCCGCGGCACATGCCCCGTTGCTGTATTGCTCACCTGCGGCAGTGATCTAGAGCCCATATTACGTTTTTAAAAAATGCTAGAGTAATGCACTTATCACATGCAGCTACTAAGGCTCCTGGGAGTGAGGTCTTTGATGTTGCCAGGCAACATCATTCCCAGAGGCAGCCATGTGCTTGCGCCAGTGCCACTGCCACCATCCAGCCTCAGCTCTCGCCTTGACTGCCATGGGAGCAGTTTGCTACCCATGTGGTCTCCCAGGCCGCCAGTTACTACTGGATGGAACCTCCAAACTAGTCACTGGCTGCTTTGTGGGGCATCTGTGCCTTGAGTACAGAGTCCCAGATTTCATTTTTAACAGGTCTGTTTAGTTCTGGCTCCTCCCCTAAGTGGGTCAGGGTAAATTGAGGCAATATCTTTAGCGACTCTGAGAATTCAATTCAATTTAGACTTGGCTTTTGAGGACAGTGTCCTCAGGGGGAAGATGTTACTGCCTTGTTATTTTGGGGATTTTTGCTTTAATCAGTATGGTCTGGGATTGGCTCCTGAGGTGGAGCCAACAAGGCAAGAAGTGATTGGAGAGGTATCCTTTGAGGAGAATGGTAGCTTTTCACACCAAAAAATCCCTCTGCTTTCTTGGGGTGTCAAAATTGCCAGCACAGGTGGCACTACTACCCTGAAGCTCATAGGCATGGGGGTAAAGTCTGCCTTAGCAAAGCTGCTCCAGAATTCTTAGAGTATAGACGTAGGGGCCTCATTCTAGCTGAATGGGACTACGAAAGTTGTTTAAAACTGCTTTCATGTCACCTTATGTAGCAGTTCTCTAAACAAAGGGGGAGGAGGTCATGGAAATGAGAGGAGGTGGACCAAACACCCTGTCTTCCTGTCCTTGGCCACACCACTTGGGGCTGGGGGAGGGTGGAGGCCTGGGATGGCACACAGAGGGCCCCTCCTTAGTGTGAGCACACATTTTAAGTAGACAAAATGTACCTGTGGTCACACTGAGGGTGCTGGGTGCCCCATTTAGACCTGTGGTTTTATACTTTTCTTCACATGTTGCATCAAAATATAAGGTGTGCAATTGCCTTAGGCAGCAAATAGAAGTAATGTCCCCTGTGCCTGAACTCATCCTTTTGTGTCAGGAGTTATGTGAGGATTTAGCAGGCCACAATCCCTTTAGAAAAGACACCACAGTAATAAAGAAAGAGTGGTGGGGAAACATTGCTTTTCCAGAAAATACTGAGAAAAAGATTCTAGTCAAATAGGTCAGTTGAGGCTATTCTATAACCTTAAAAAAATGAAGTCAAGGAAATTCAAGACACAATTTAGTCTATTAAGCTCCAGAACAAAAGCAGATGAGCTAAGCTGAGCCCAGGTCCACCTGACAACCCAAATGTGTCCCACGGATGGGCCGGTTCACCAGCACAAAGCGGCCCCTCTGCTCACCCGGGGCAGGGCGGCTAATGGAGTGGGCAGGGTGGCTGCAAGTGTCTGCTCAGTGAAGCCTCCATAAATGTCACTTATTACCATGTAATCTTGAGGTAGCCAACAACCTTACCAATCCTCAGTTCCTTTAGCTATCAGTTCAGGACAATAACCTTGATTCATAGGATTATTGAGAGATAAGAAGTGAGATGATACAAACTTGTTTCTTGGGCAAGTATCTATCACATGAGAGGCTCTATACCAACTCACTGTCTCAGTCAGTCTTCACAGCCACCTTGTTATTCCCATTATACGGAATGAGAAAACAGAACTCCACAGAGGGGAAGGACCATGCCCGTGACCACACAGAGTGGTAGAGTCTGGATCCATACCCATGTCTGTTTGACTAGATCTTGGGTTCTTAAATCTGGTTAAGACTATGGCCCCCAAATGGTGCTGCAAAATTCTGATGCTCAGGTCTCACCCCAGACCAAGTACACCAGAAGGTCTGCAGTGGGAAGCAGGCATCGGGTTTTAAAACCCTCATCCCCCAGGTGATTCCTGGTTTGGGCACCACTAGATTAAGAAATTCTGCTCTACAGGTAGTTCTCAGTCCTGGCTACATACAGGTGGAACCACCAGGGAAACATCCAAAATACACTGGTAGCCACACCCAAGGAAATCTGATGTATTTGATCCGCGTTGGACCTTAAACTACTCGGAATGGTTCTAAAATGTAGCCAGCTAGAAACTATTGTGCTAAATTACAGGGAAAGCACCCTCAGAAAATGGTTGGGATATTAAAATTATGTATCAGATGAAGGCTTGGTAAAGATTCTTTTAAGGTCTTTTCAACTTGTCCTTGTAATTCCATAGGAAAATCACTGTTGAACTTCATCTCAGTTTGCTGGTTAAGAGAGGAAGCCAATCTGTACTTTTCTGACAAGTGTAGCTAGGAAGACGGGAAGGGGTAGAAAGCAGTATCGTTGCAATAATTCGTTCATCTGCTTCTGCTTCATACATGTCATCAATTAGTCAACAATAAGCACCATTCTACCTTCATCCACCTTCTTAACTGAAGGAACTAGAAGTTTCTCTTATTAGGAATTCAATAAGGAAAAAAATAACTCTGTGTAGCTCTTACCTCTTTGTTAACATGAACTAACATTTTTATATGAGTGAAAATTTGATCTTGTTTTTATTTCTTCACATTATTTATATATTCATTTCCATTTTTTTGACACTTATTCTAGTCGGGATGCCCTAATGAACAATTCCCAAATCTCAGTGGCTTAACCTACCAGGACTCATTTGTCCCTCCTATTACATATGTAAAGTGGGATGAATGGACAGATCCCACCACTGCTATGGCAGAAAAAGAACATAGTAAGAAACTCTTAAAACTTCCATCAGGAAGGAACACACGGTTTTTGTTCATATTTCATTGATGTTGGGAGCCACAACCAACTTCAAGTATGGTGACAAAGTGTGATTTCATTAATATGCTCAGAGAAGCAGATTAGAAAAGCTCTAGGAACAACACAATGAAATTCATGTGTATCTCACTTTTATTAACATTGCCTTGAGAATGTTGACACCTGTCCAGAGGCTAACTCACAAGTAAAGAGGTATGAACCTAGAACAAGACAGTGCAGATGTGGCTGCTTGTGTCACGAGGAACACACTGCCAGTAACTCACCTAATAGAATAAGAGTAAAAACGATGCTTCCTACACAATGCCTTAGACGATGGTGTGCCCAGAAAGGAGTAACTGACATGCCTTCTAGGGCACTGCTTGTACTGGGATGGACGGCAGGGTCCTGGGGGTCAGGATGGATAAGCTACTTTCTCCTCTTTGATTTTCTTGCCAATAAAAGTTAGCATGGTGTCACATTTGATTTAAAAAACATCATTCCAGAATACAAAAGTAATTCAAAATAATTTTGGACCTCTCTTGGAAAATCCGAAAGGAGTATTACATGCGTAACCCAGGCAGTACTCCTTGAAGTTCTCTTGCTCACTCTCTTCCCTCATTATTGGAGTAACCTTAAGTGCCCGTCAAGACCCTTACTACACAGGTCAGTGTGAGCTCTTCCTAGACCATCTCCCAGGCAGAATTAATCTCTTTTATGTGCTCATTCTACAGTTATGTGCACTATTGTAATACTTATATTGTATTATAATGTGCTAGGCATTATTCTTAACAGATATTAGCTTATTTAATCATCATCACTTACCTATTAGGTGATTACTATTCTTATTTTTATTTTGCACAGGAGAAAACTGAGTCTCAGAGGGCATGGGTAACTTTCACCAGGGTGTTAGGTTAGAAAGTACTGGAGCAGGGTCTGAACTCAGATAGTTGAATGCCTTTGACCAGGTCATGGGCCTTGTGGGAGGAAATATGTCATATTTATGCTTGCATTCCCACAAGTCTAGCTTAGTGCCTGGTCATTAGGAGTGTTTTTTAGGTGAACAAGCACAGTATTCAAATCTATTGATGAACCATAACCTTTTTAGCCTATTTCCAAATTTCACTGTATAATTGGGGCTGTGATGATTGTATTTTACAAACAACATAATTTCATTGGAGTTAGTTGGGGTGAACTCCTCTAAGTGAAATGACTTGAGAAGTATAAATAAACAGTTCAATAGATAATTGTTTATTGCTTAATCACTCTCCAGAAATTTGGAATTTAGAATTTTTAATTCCACCAGCTATTTTTACATGCACCTGTTTCATTATAATATCTTTGATACTTTGTTTTTATTTTAATCAGTTAAAATTGTGTTTATAGGGGGGAAATGTATTTATAGGGGACCGATGAAGGCCCAGGGTTGATGAATGATGAGTGATGAATTAGTTCCAGGGTCACCGTGGAGGTGATGAGGTTTGGATTCCTGTAGCTCTATTGAAGTTTAGTAGCTTACTGGGAACTTACAGAAGCTTCTGCCTTTGAAACAGAGTGGGTCCTTTCAATATTATAGAGAGAACTTGGCCTCAGAAAAACTAAGTTGACACTCTTACGTGCCTATTCCATTCTTTTTTTTAAATTTTAAACATCTTCACTGAGTTAAAGTTGACATATAATAAACTGCACATATTTAAAGTCTACAATTTGATAATTTTTGATATATGCAAGCATCCCCCAGTTAAGATAATAACATATTCATCACCCCCAAAAGCTTCCTAGTCATTCCCACTTTTCCTTCCCTCACACAACTATTCCACCATCCGCAACACACTGAACTTTCTGTCACTAGAGATCAGTTTGCTGTGTCTATAGTTTTATAAAAATGAAATAATGAAGTATGAACATTTTTTACAACATAGTGATTAGACATTTGTATAACTTATGAAGTGATCACCCCAATGAATCTAGTAGCCACCCACCTAACGTCACACAGGGTTATTATAATATCATTGACAATGCTGCACTTTACATACCCATGACTCTTCTGTAACTACCAACTTGTAGTTCTTAATCCCTTCACCTTTCCACCCTTCCCCCAATGCCTCCCATCTAGCACAGTCTTTCACTCTGCACAATACTCTCTAGGTCTATCCATGTTGTTGCAGATGGCAAGATTTCATTTTTTGTATGGCTGAGTCATATTCCATTGTATACGTGTACCACTTATTTTTCCACTCATCTATTGATAGACATGTAGGTTGCTTCCATATCTTAGCTATTGTAGGTAATGCTGCAATGAACATAGAAATGTATATGTCTTTTTAAGTATTTGGGTTTCTTCAATAAATATGCAGAAGTGGGATTACTGGGTCCTTCTTTGTCTCTTGTTATAGCCTTTATTTTAAAGTCTATTTTGTCTGAAATAAGTATTGCTACCCCAGCTTTAAAAAAAAAATTCAATTTTCATGAAATCTCTTTTTCCATCCCTTTATTTTTAGTCTACATGTGCCTTTTGATCTGAAGGGAGTCTTGTGTAGACAACATATATAATAGCATTGTTTTATTATCCATCTAGCCACTCTGTGTCTTTTGATTGGAACACTTAATCCATTTTAATTTAAAGTAATTGTTGATAGATATGCAGTTATTGCCATTTTATTATTCATATTTTTTACCTCCTCCCTCTTTTTCTTCTTCTTTTTCTTTTTC
Source organism: Carollia perspicillata (assembly GCA_004027735.1). NCBI lineage: Eukaryota > Metazoa > Chordata > Mammalia > Chiroptera > Phyllostomidae > Carollia > Carollia perspicillata. The sequence continues at coordinate 7,875 of PVKM010022910.1, read as the reverse complement.
TCCTTCTTCTCCTCCTCTTCCTCCTTCTTCTTCTCCTAGAAGACCCTTTAACATTTCTTATAATACTGGTTTGGTAATGATGAAATCACTTAGCTTTTCCTTCTCTGGGAAGCTCTGTATCTGTCCTTAGATTCTAAATAACAGCTTTGCTGGGTAGTATAATCTTTGTTGTAGGTCCTTGCTTTTCATCACTCTGAATATTTTGTGCCAGTCCCCTTTGGCCTTCAAAGTTTCTGTTGAGAAATCAGCTGACAATCTTATGGGAGCTCCCTTGTAGGTAACTGACTGCTTTCCTCTTGCTGCTTTTAAAATTCTTTCTTTGTCTTTAACCCTCAGCATTTTCATTATGATGTGTCTTGGTGTGGACCTCTTTGAGTTCATCTTGTTTGGGGCTCTCTGCACTTCCTGGGCTTACATGTCCATTTCCTTTGTCAGGTTAGGAAAGTTTTCTGTCATTATTATTTCAAATAATAATAGGCTGTCAATTTCTTGCTCTTTCTCTTCTGTTTCTGGTATTTCTATGATGTAGATGTTTTTACAGTCAATGTTTTCCCAGAGTCCCTTTAAACTATCTTCAAATGGGGAGATTTTTTTTCTTTTTGCTATCAAATTAGGTGTTTTTTGCTATTTTATATTCCAAATCACTGATTTGATCCTGTTTCACCTACTCTAATGTTGATTCCCTGTAATTCTTCATTTCAGTTATTGTATTCTTCATTTCTGAATTTTTTGATGGTTTCTATGTCCTTTTTATGCTGCTGAAGTTTTCATGAAGCTTCTTGAGCATCCTTATAACCACTGTTTTGTATCAGGTAGATTGCTTGCCTCTATTTCACTTAGTTCTTATTCTGGAGTTGTTAACTGTTCTTTCATTTGGGCTATGTTTCTTTGTCTTCCCATTTTTACTACCTCCCTGTGTTTTTTTTTCTATGCACTAGGTATAGCTATTATATCTCCTGGTCTTTGTGGAGTGGACTTACATATTTGGTGTCCTGTGGTGCAGTCTCCCTGGTCACTTGAGTTGGTTGCTTCAGATATGTCCTTTGTGTGAGTTGTTTGTAACTTCCTGTTGTAGTTGGGCTTTTTGATTGCTGTTTGGAGGGATTGACTCTCAGGCTGATTGGTTTTAAGGCCTGGTGGTGACTACAGTGGAGGAGCTGTTGTGCCAGGGTTAACTCTATGTAGCAGGATTTGCTTTAGTGGAGCTCTGGTGACTGCTGAGTATACTTTTTGAGTGCATCATCTGTGGAAGTAGTTGAATGGTACTCTGGTATGGACTGAAGCTTCCCATTAAGTTGTTGATTCTGGGGCCTCTTGGGAGGTATAGGTCAAGGTCAGCTGCTGCCTGTGCCCTCCCAGAAAGCCAGCTGGCATGAGCTACAAAGTGATCTCCAGATAGTCGCCATTTGTCCTGGGCTTGGAGCATAGGAAAGGAGCATAGAGGGGAGTCCAGTGCTTGAGAGCGACTAAGCCAAAAATGGACAACCGCCACTAGTGCTGGAGTTGGGGCTGCCTAATAAAAGATATGGGGCATGCTGAGATGAGATGCTGCTTGTTTGGGGTTTGTGAACTTTTGAGAATTTTTTTAAAAGTCTGCAGCATGAGCCAAGACAGGAAATTTATACGGAAAAGCCTCTGGAAACAACTTGAATGAGCCTTTAAGTTGGGTAGGGCAGGGTCTCAGAATCACCAGTGTAAAGAATGTTAGCCAGGTTGAAAGAATCTCAGACACAGTGCCAACCTGAAGCTGCAGGGGCACGGCTCAGCAAAGGAACAATGACTTCTCCCAGCACTTCTGTCTGGGAGAAAGCTGCTCCATCAGCCCTTGCCCTGAAGCCACATGATTCAGTTCCTCCCTGTATGTCCCTGGCACCTAGTTTGAGTGAGTTTGTCAGCAAGTTCATGTGTGGGCTCATTAAGAGGAACGCTTAAGACTCCAGCAGCCCTCCAGCTCACTCAGCTGCAATCCCTGCAGGTTTTCACAGCCAGAAGTTATGGGGACTTCTCTCCCTAGCATTGAGGCCCTGGGCTGGAGATCCTTGTGTGGGGTTGGGATCACTCACTCCTCAGGAGGGAACTTCACAACTGCGATATCCTCTTGATTTTTCCCTGCCACACGTGGGTGTGGGACCAGCCTGTTCCTTGTCTCTGCCCCTCCTACCAGTCTCAATGTGGTTTTTTTCTGTATATCCTTACTTATAGGACTTCTGTTCAGCTATATTTCAGGTTTTTCTAATGATGGTTGTTCTGTAGGTGTAATTTTGAAGTGGTCTTGGGAGAAAGAAGGTAAGTACCATGTTTACCTACTCCACCATCTTGACTGAACGTCCTATCCCATTCTTTCAGATTAGGTTGTGCAGCACCTGTAAACGTACCTCACCAGCTCTCCCACATCATTCCCATGTCCAGGGCTCCCAGTTGTCCTCCTACAAATTCAATGTGAAGAGCAGGAACCCACTCTTACTAAATTACCAATGACTGGAAATATCTTACAAGGGCTGAGTTCCTTTTGGAGAAGGATCAGATCTTAAAAACCAATAAAAACAGGAATGAGAACCTTGCTGTGTGATTCTGTGGCTTGAAGGAAAGGAGCTAGAGGGCAGACCAGTTCTTCCTGGCCCCAGGCCATTGACAAGACTGCTGGCCCAGCCTGAGAGGTAGCAGATGAATAAATAAGGGCTTGGTTCAGCTTTTATCTAAACAACTGGGATAGATTCTAGAGTTTGGAAGTGGAGCCTGTGGAATCCTGAGCAGCAGTTTCCAAAACCCAGTTCTTAATAAGCAGCATGTGGCAAGCCTGCGGGTGGTGATGCTAATAATAACAGCATAAAAACTGTCCGAGCCACCACCATGGCTTCTCAGGGGCAACCCAATAGCCTTTTATGGAGAAGCCTTCCAATCTTGCCCCTTCTTATCCTACATCACAGTAGTTTGCTAAAAAGTAACTCCCTCACTTAATATGTTTCAATGAATTTTTTTACCACATGGCATAAAATTCAAACTCTTTCCTATGGACCGTGAGGCCTCTTCGACATTCCCTGGTCTCTCTTCACTAACCCTCTCCCCTTGCTCAGGCTACAGGGGCCTTCTTTTGCTTCCTGGAACACACCAGACTCATGACCACCTCCTCATCTCAATGCTGTATTAGCCTCAATGCTGATCCCAGCCTCTCCCTGACTGACAGCTACTTTTTGTTCAATCCTCTATTCCAATGGTGACTTCCAGGGAAGGCTTTCATTTACTTTTCATCACACCTGCATGTCCACTATGTGTTTCTCATGGCTTGATTAAAGATTAAAAACAGGACCAAAATGGAGTCACTTGTGCTAAGCCCATGTCAACAAACCAAGACTTAATACCTAAACTAAGTACAGCTTCAGCTTCTCCCAGAAATGTAACCTTTAACCTATAAACCTGAAATTGCGCGGTCAGCAATAGTGAGGTCATTTGAAATAAGCCCCTTCCATTCCCCTTAGGAGGGTAAGCTTGCCTGAAACAATTTATTCCCTACTAATTATTTCCCTTTTCAGACCCTTTTCCGTCTTTAAAAACCTTCCATTTTGTACAGCCCTTTGGAGTTCCTTTCTATTTGCTTGATGGGATGCTGCCCAATTCATGATTTCATAAAGGCAATTAAATCTTCAGGTTTACTCAGCTGAATTTCTGTATTTTAACAATAGAATATAAACTCCAGGGAAGCTGGGAGTTTGTATTTTCTGCTCATCTCTGGTGTCCACAACTCCTAGTATAGTATGTTGTACACCGTAGGTACATAGTAAACCTTAGTCTTTATAAGCCTGGAAAGTAGGTATTATTGTTGCTATTTTTCAAATGAGTCTTAGTGAAATGGCCCAAGGTAGCAATTACTTTAACTGTTCAAACCAGAATTCAAATTCAGGTTTTTCCACTCTTGGTGACACACAGTTTTGAGTGACCCAGACTGTGTTAAAGACCAGTGTCATCAAATTCACTTAAATAGACACCTTGCTTATGAGTCAGCCTGATCTCTTGCCATACTGGTTTCCAGTGCACATTGCACTCAAAGAATGATGCCAAAAGGACTAAATGCAAATAAAGAAAAGCAGGTACAATATGTACTGGGGGCCTCTTGAAACAACTATGTTGAGAGTTAAAAATGCCAGAGTGCCTTGATTATATAAATTGACTGATGCACAACATCAATCAATTCATTGTGATTATTCAATATGAATTGCCTCCTTTTGGAGAATGCTCAAGGCTGTTTAAGATAACCCATAAATACATTTCTATCAACTGATGAATGAACAAAATGTGATATGTCCATAAAATGGAATAGTAATAAACTATAAAAAGAATAAGGTACTGATACATGCTACAATATGGATGAACCTCAGAAACATTATCCCCAGTGAAAGAAACCCAAAGGCCACATATTGTGTGATTCTATCTACATAAAATATCCTGAAAAGGCAGCTCCATAAAGATGAACACAGATTCGTGGGTGCCAGGGGCTGGGTGAAGTGACTGCCAGAGAATGAGGAGCTTAATGCATACGTCCTTTTAGGGTGACGAGAACATTCTGGAACTAAGCAGTGATGTTGACCGAACAACATTATGAATGTACTAAATCCCACTAAAATGTATGCTTTAAATTGTTAAAATGGTGAATTTTATTTTATTGTATTTTATCACCATTTTAAAATTAAAAAATCAATGAGTTAGAAAATAGAAAATGATGGTTGTACTGTTACTTTTTGAACAAAATAAATACACATAACTCTGACAAGCTTAATTTAAAAAAGGTGAAACACAAAGGTACTAAACAAAAATTAGAATAATACTATGCCTATTTTTTAAAGACACATAATATTGAAAACCATAATGTAACATGGTACCTTCTTATCAGGAGAAAAAAGGACGTGGTGGAATGTGGCTGCTGTCACCCAAACTGACTGCAGTTTGATGAGAGATGCCTGGGGCTGCTGGGGCTGGCCATGACCCAGTGGGCAGGGTATGCCCAGCATGCGAGAGCTGTTAGCTGTGGCTGAGGAACCTGCTTCTGCCTCCTTGTTTAAGGATATAAAAGCCAATGGCACGTTAACACTGGCTCCTGGAGACAGAAACAGAACCGGAAACTGCAGGCTGTCTGCTCTGCAGCTGCTCTCCTTCAGAGCCCTGCGTCTCCCACTTAGCGGCCTCAGTATTCATTTGGACAGGAACGTAGAAAGTGCTTTCATTCTACCATCTTGCCTTTACCAAAGTGAAGTGGTTCCACAATAAATGGATTAAAAATACAATGCTCAACTATTAGAAAACTGGATGGCCAGAGCAGTTCCAAAATGGCTTCCAAGGCACTGACAGCACATGATGTGGCTTTGCTCACTGCAGGACCTGCTCCCCACCCAGGGCCCCCTCACTGCCGGGGGCAGATGTTCTTATTACCAGCTCCTCGAATCTCTGCTCCTACTCTTCTCCCACAGAACCACCTCTCCTGCCTTCACATTTAAATCCTGCTCTTCCTTCAAGGTCCAGCTCAAGCCCTTTAATTTGAGATGTACACCACACTTTTTTTTTGTATTTTGTTTTTGTCTGAGAATTTCATTTCCAATTAGACAGCAAGTTCTCTCTGATGATGGGAACCTCTCCTCCTAATTGAAGGGTGCCCCACAGTTGTAAGCAGCTTTCACTGTCTTCTAAGCACCCTTTCCCCTCTATTCTAACAGCTCCCGGGGTTTCCTTTGCTGGGCTAATCTGTCAATGGTGGGCTCAGGGCAGACTTGTGAACTAAAGCAGACCCAGGACACTCATCAGTCCTGGGGCTCCTGTGGGTAAGAGGGGCTCTTGGTAAGAGACCCTCCGTCTCTAGATCTAAAATGATAGGAGCCACTGGGGGACTGTCACTGTCAACTCTTGGGATTCTTGTGTGAGAATAAAGCCACACAGAGGAGAGCAGAGCTGGTACACAGAGCGGAGTCCTGATGGCTTTGTTTGAGGCTCTGGATTGTAACTGCCCTCAACACCAAAGCTTTTTTAGTTATGAGTGCCAACAACTTTCCTTCTTGCTGCTGGCTGGTGGCTTCCAGCTGAAAAAATATTATCGTATCTCTCAGCATTTACCCTGGGTAGGCACACACACACACACACACACACACACACACACACACACACACACACACACACACAAAATGTAACAACTTAATCATTTGTTTGCAGCTATGTCTAGGATGGTTAAGTAGAATATTTACTTTTTGCATTAAAATGTTGTTATTGTGGTAAAACGTAATGTTTACTACTTTAATCATTTTAAGTGTAGAGGTCGGTGGTATAAAGTACATTGTCGTGCAACCATCACTAGCCATTTCAAGAACATTTTCATCATCCCAAACAGAAATCTGTACCCATTAAACACTAACTCCCATTCTTCCTCTTGCTACCTCCTGGTAACCATTATTTTATTGGGCTGGCCAAAGTTTATTTGTTTTTTTCCATAAGATGGCTCTAGTAGCACTTAGTTGTCTTTAACCTCATTTGAAACAATTTTGTTAGATTGTATTGTGACAGCCATCATATCAGTGTGCATTAAAAAAAAGAACATCAAAATTGGTGAATTTTTGTGTAGCCATTTTAATATTGAAGATGGAAGAAAATACGCAACATTTTCAGCATATTATGCTGTATTATTTCAAGAAAGGTAAAAATGCAGCTGAAATGCAAAAAAAAAAAAAGATTTGTGCAGTGTGTGGAGAAGGTGCCATGACTGATTGGATGTGTCAAAAGAGGTTTGTGAAATTTTGTGCTGGAGATTTTTTGCAGGATGATCTTCCACAGTCAGGTAGACCAGTTGAAGTTGACAGCGATCAACTCAAGACATTAAATGAGAACAATCAATGTTACACCACACAGGAGATAGCTGACATACTCAAAATATCCAAATCAATAAAGTTATTGGGGAAAATGAAAAATGTGTCTTTTACTTTATGGAAAAAACTAAATTGACTTCTTGGCCAACCCAATACTTAATCTATGAAATTGACTACTCTAGGTTCCACATAATGGGACAAAAGTAGGTTTATAGTTGAGAGTACATGAAACACAGTGTTTATTCTTATGTTATTGTTTATTATTGTATTATTTTCCATATGAATAACGGTGACCTATTTTTGCGCCACCCCTTGTAAGTGGAATCTTACTAATTTGTTATATTCATGAACTGCTTATTTCACTTACCATAATGTTCTCAAGGTTCACCCATGTTGTGGCATATGTCAGAATTTCTCTCCTAAGGCTGAATAATATTCACTTAAGGTATAGACCACATTTTATTTACCCATTCATCTATCAATGAACACTGGGGTTGATTACATTCCATTATAAAAAATGCTGCTGTGAACATGGGTGTACAAATGTATGTTCAAGTTGTACCTTTTAATTCCTCTGGGCCTATAACCCAGGAGTAGAATTGCTGGATCACGTGGTAATTCTTTTTAACTTTTTAAGGAACCATCACACTGCTCTCCACAACAGCTGTACCATTCTACATTCCCACCAACAGTGCACTGGGGTTCCAATGTGTCTACATCCTTGTCAATAGTTGTTGCTTCTCCTTTTTTGGAAAATATTCAAAGATGAAACTTTGATAATGATGGGAATAGAACTTATTTTTTAAAATATATTTTATTGATTATGCCAATTACAGTTGTCCCATTTTCCCCCTTCATTCTCCTCTACCCTGCATACACCCTCCCACCCACACTTCCCCCCTTTAGTTCATGTATATGTGTCATAAGTTCTTTAGCTTGTACATTTCCCACACTACTCTTGCTTTCTACTTTCTATTTTCTCCCTACCTTCTATGCTACTTATTCTCTGTACCTTCTCCCCCCTCCTCCTCCCACT
>PVKM010022909.1:0-21471 GCA_004027735.1 Carollia perspicillata | reverse complement strand
AGAGAGAATCTTAAAAAACAATGAGAGAAAAGAAGTTAGTTACCAGATGGTTGCTAGATGGGAGGGGGTTGGGAGAGAATGGGTGAAGAGGTGGGGGGATTATGAAGTACAAATAGGTAGTTACAGAATAACCACAGTGATGTAAAACACAGTACGGGAAATGGAAGAGCCAAAGAACTTATATGCATGACCCATGCTTATGGTGGGGGTATTGCTTGAGGGAGTAGGGGGTGCTGGGTATAGGGGAGCAAAGGGGGGAAAATAAGAATAACTGTAATAGCATAATCAATAAAATATAATAAAAAAACAAGAAAGTCATTTTGGGCTGGATAAAATCCTTGGCTCCCATTTTCTTTTTAGAATGACTTAACTATGGATGTTATCTCATTTTCTTGTGGCATAACAGTGCCAGAAGATGACAATTAATTAGATTAACATCTAATTTTTCTTTCCTTTGTGTCATTTGCTCATTTTTTAAATGCCCAAAAGGTATTTTTCTCTTTTTAAAAAAAAGTCCAATAATTTTACTAGCATATGCCTTCGTGTTGGTAACTCAATGACTCTCAATATGTAGTTTTGGGGAAAATTTTGAGGGACGTTTTATTGAATTTATAGTTTTTAGCAAATGTTCTCAAATTTTTCTTAGTCAGTCTTTCTTTCCTTTCTTTCCTTTCTCTCTCTCTTTCTTTCTCTCTTTCACTCTTCCTCCCTCCCTCCCTCCCTCCCTCCCTCCCTTCCTTCCTTCCTTCCTTCCTTCCTTTTCTTTCCCTTCCCTTCCCTTTCTCTTTTTTCTTTATTTTTTTCATTTTTCCCAAAGACTACTTAGTGTGGGATTTTTATCTATACACAATATTTGTCACTTTATCTTAAATCCTTTTTAAACTCTGTTTTCATTACTTTTTGACTTTTGCCTTTACTCCCTTTTAGCTTTTAATTTAATACTTAATTTTTCCTTATAACTATTTTAAGGCATTATGTTTATTTCCTTTTCTGCTCCTTCCAGTTTATTTATCATTACTGAACTGGTTTTTAAAAATTTTATTTCTAATTCTTTTATGAGCCTTGCCACTTAACTTATGAGTACTTTTTTTTTATTCTGATGTCATTCTTTCATATCTTGTATCATTTCTTAATATCTATTCAGTCATTTTGAAATAGTTTTGGTCTGCTATATGGGCACAGCTTTCTGGCATGCTTTTACCATTGGTAGTGTTTTTCTCCTCCTTATTCTCTTTCTTATAATTAAGTATACGAAGGATTTTACCTCAATTCTTGTCTTTCCAAACCTTTATGAGAAGTTAGTTTTTCTCAACATTTAGAAGGTGGCATGTATAGGTCAGGATAGTATTTCCAACTTTGATGCAGTTTTTACTTCTGTGACTTGTGTTCCAAGATTTCCTGGTGTCTTCCCATAAGCCTGTTCTCTTCCTTTGTCTATATTGTCACTGTCCTGTTCAATTTTATCTACTCACGGCAGTTTCTTTTTGTCTGTCTTGGAAGACAGCCCCAGCTAATCATTTCTGAAAGTTCATAGACTGCTCTAGTCTCGTCAAAGATTACCAGATACTTCTTTCTCTCATTTATTTTAGGTTTAGAAACTTTGCCAGTTTCAACCTTTATTCTTAAATTGGTCTACAATACCTTCCAATGGATATTTATTGGCTTTTAGGGAGATGCTCTCATTCTCACATTCCTCATCTACTCTCCTAATACCTTTTGCTCCTTCCCACATACACACTGATAAAATGTATGTCTTCTGTAGATGTTGGCGACTTATCCTCATATGCTTCTGTTTTGGATTTTATGGCAATATCTTTTTAATTTTTTAAATTTTTAATTAAAAAAAATTTAAAATTGTTTATGCTATTACAGTTGTCCTGTTTCCCCCCTCTTTCTCCCTCTGCCAGCTCCCTCTTCCCACAGTCAATCCCCACACTGTTGTTCATGTCCATGGGTGATATATATGTGTTCTTTACCTAATGCTTTCATCTTCTTTCAACTGGTCTCAACCTTTCCCTTCCCCTCTTATGGCTATCAGTGTATTCCCCATTTCTGTGCCTCTAATTCTATTTTTCTCATTAGTTTATTTTGTTCTTTAGATTCCAGTTATAAGTGAGATCATATGATATTTGTATTTCACTGCCTGGCTTATTTCACGTAGAGTAATAGTCTCCAGTTCCATCCATGCTGTCACAAAAGGTAAGAATTCTTTCTTTTATACTGCTGTGTAGCATTCATTCTATTATATAAATATACCACAGCTTTTCCCCCCACTCATCTACTGATGGGAACTTAGGCTGTTTCCAATTCTTAGCTATTATAAATAATGCTGCTATGAACACAAGGGTGCATAGATTCTTTTGAATTGATGTTTTGGGATTCTTCCAATATATTCCCAGAAGTGGAATCACTGGATCAAAAGGCAGATCCATTTTTAATTTTCTGAGGACACTCCATACTGTTTTCTGGAGTGGATGCACCAGTCTACAGTCCCACCAACAGTGCACTAGTGTTCCCTTTACTCCACATCCTCACCAGCACTTATTATTTGTTGATTTATTAATGATGGCCATTTTGGTGGGTGTGAAGTGGTATCTCATTGTGGTTTTAATGTGCATCTCTCTGATGGCTAGTGATGCTGAGTATTTTTTCATATGTCTTTGAGCCCTCTGTATGTCCTCCTTGGAGGACAGGAGTGTCTAGTTGGGTCCTTTGCCCATTTTTTAATTGGATTGTTTGTCTTCCTGGTGTTGAGTCATATGTGTTCTTTATATATTTTGGAGATTAAACCCTTGTCCAATGTATCATTGGAAAATATGTTCTCCCATACAATGGGTTCCCTTTTCATTTTGCTGATGGTTCTTTAGCTGTGCAGAAACTTTTTAATTTGATGTAATCCCATTTGTTTATTTTTTCCTTTGATTCTATGGGAATATCTTGTCATCTACTTTTGCTAAGAGTATTGTCAATAGTTTGTTTGGATTTTGCTACTTAGATACCTACTTGCTCTTCCTTTCTCTCTATTTCCCTTCATCCTTCCGGCCCTCATCCTCCTTTCTTTTGAGGGTGTTGGGAAGATTCAAAACTATGCCACTGCTGATGCCATTATTTATCAGAATTCATAAAATACTTTTGATACTTACCTTCCACCTGGCAGGCTATACCAATACCATTGCTTACCTGAAAATGAGAAGACACCAGTATAAATCACAGTTTTTTTTTTTTTTTTGAGGAAAGGAGTAATCTTATTCTAATTACCTTGTTTTAGAGATGAGAAGACGAATGGCTATGTTGGTTTCTTTAATCATCAATCATTTTATTTATTTCAGAGATCTGATAATAAGGGTAAGTGTACTAGGAACTAAATGTAGCGGAGTACTTGAAATATTTTGGGATCTTCATATATTTTATTTTCAAATCAAATGGACATTTTCCATGTAATTATACAGTTTGTATTATAAATGTGAAGTTGTATTCTGCATAAACATAATTCAACACTTTTCACTAAACATACAGTGAGATGGTTTTTATTGTTCTTTAGTTTGCTTCAAACTGATCTTGGAAATAAGAGCCTTTAAAGACAAACAGGGGCACACAATGCAACATACCCATAATGTATCACAGAACCATACACTTGAAACCTATATAATTTGATTAACTATTGTCACTCCAATATTTTTTTTTAATTTTTAAAATTAACTTTATTGAGGTACAATTTACATTTTACAAAATGCATCCATTTTAAGTATACATGCTGATGAGTTTTGATAAATTTGTCTGTGTAACCATTGCCACAGTCAAGATATAAATCATTAGCCTCTCTCTCCTTCCTTTCTTTCCTCCTTCTTTCCTCTCCCCTTTTCCATCCCTTTTTCCTTCCCACCTTCCTTCTTTTCTCCTCTCCCTCTTCTCTCCCTCCTTACTTCCTCCCCTCTTTTCTTCCTTCCTCCTTTCTTTCTTCTCCCCCTTTTTCTTCCTTCCACCTTTCTTCCCTCCTCCTTTCCAAGGTTCCTTTCCAGAACCTTGATCTCTCCTAACCACAAGGCTAAATTATTTGTCTAATCTCAATACTTCTGACACAAAATGTGTGGGTTTTCCACACCAAGCAATTCTCCAGTTTCCTGTGGACATTAATCAAGTATTCTACAATTCAGTTCAATTCTGACACTAAGTACCTGGAGTTAGCACAGACCCCACAAGTTAAGGGTTCAGCAATAAATTTAATTAGTAAAGAAAAACATCTGTGGTGAAAAAAATTGCAGCTATCCTGTTGTGCTAAGTAATGAAAGTCAATGTAATTGTAAGAAAAAGAGACTAAGGGAGAAAGACTTTTTAAAAAAAGATAAAAATAAATATAAAAACCAGTTAATTCTTATTTTGGGGTTAATTTCTTTATCTAGAGAAGCTTTTCACTTACAATCTTTCAAAGCGTAGCCTACCAAATTTATTTGTTTTAACAGAATAAGCCAATCAAAAGAATGTGAGTAAGAATTTTCCCTTGTTTGGTTTTAAAAGAAAAATGAGTTTTTAAATTATAAAAACTAACTCACCATTTTCATTTTTTTCTTTATTTTTTGGGGAGAAATATCTCTTGCTAGTTAAATTTAGAAAATGAGTTAATTTATCCTTATTTTAGCAACAGGTTATCTGAGTCAGGGTTTTAGCCTGGACATATAAATAATTTTCATGATTTATTATTTCTTCTATTCTTTAATGATGCCTAATTCCCACTTAGGTCATTCTCATATTCAATGACTTCTCATATTATTAAGCCAGGAGGGAGAATTTGTGCTGAAGACATGTTTATTAATTGTCACTGAAAGAATCCATGTGCTTCAATGACTGAAATCTTCAAGGAGAATTATGAGAACTGTGAAATAATTCAAAGAGCATCATAGATTAAGGAAAGAAGAATATACAGTAAAGAATAATAAAAGATGAGATAGGAAGAGAGAAAGAAAGAAGGAAAAGTATGGGAGATGAAATTGTGGAGGTCGTTCTCAAGCAGATTCTAACTGTTGGACCAAATCTGAATGCCACTGATGAACTTCCATATTTCTCTTCCACACTAAAGCAACACACACACACCTCCCTGCAGTGACCTTTCATTTTCAAATCTGTATTTAGATGTAGTTTTAATATACATTTCTGTAGGGATTTTCTCAGAGGAGAAAGAAAACTTTTGCCTTTACTATAGACTATTACTGGGATTTAGGGACACTACTTAAAATGATATTTTGACACAATCACTGTTGTCATTAATCAGGTCATCTCAACTCAAAGACTTATGGGGTTTTCAATATTTGCATTTTTTATTTCTATGGACTTGTAGTTACTTATTATATTCAAAACCATTTAACAAATAATGATACTGAGTCCCTGAAAAGTCTAATGTCTGTGTAGTAGTAAGGACTAGATTATAAGAGTTTTTCTATGAATTATGGCATAGAAACCAAGTTTGTAAAAAGGCCTACTCAAACACGATCACAAGTCTGTATCAGTAAGTATGTTTTGTTTGCAGTAAAGAGAACTGAGGTAAGAAATACTGCACATTTAATGATTCATGTAATTGGAAGTCCTGAGTTACAGCAGACTTAGGGTTGGCTTGATTCACCAACTGAAAAACGGCATGAAGTGTCCATTTTCCCACGATTTTCCTACTGTATCTTCTTGGCTTCATCTTTATCTCAAGGTTGAGAGCTGAAGAGGATGTTGAGACACTACAACAAAATGTTATACTATAACTGCCAACTACTCCCAGGATTACATGCTTCCTCATCTAAATCTAAGGAGAGAGAAGGAGAGCTGGGTTTTCATAGCTATGTCACAAATGTACCAAACGATCATCACTGTTATTATTACTATGTTTAAAAAAGAGAAGTTTTTCTAACACCATTTTCTTGACTGTTATTAGTTGTCATTCTACTGTCAACAAGTTTCTCCTTTGCTTCCTTCCCTCTCTCCCCTCCCTTTTTTTCTTTTATTTCAATATGAAATCATATTCTTAGTTTATCCAATGGATTATAACTGGTGATTATATTTCTTATTTTAATTCTCAAGCTGTTCTAATTTTTATTATATTCTGATCACTTCTTACTTTCAGAAACAAGATGTTTGTTTTAAGTTTATCCTGTATTTTCCCTACTCTAGCCCTTGAACCAACCATTTCTCCCAAGAGCCTGTTCCTTTGAGCAAAGAATAGTATTTAAAAATCAAGATTTGAGTGTCATGTGTCCTCAGTGAACCTAGGCCCACTTAGAGGCTGAGCTATAAAATATATATACACAATTACTTCTTAAAATATGATTTTAAGAGTAGATTTGCTATATAATTGTAGTTGAAAATGAAAGACAATTTGTGATCTTACAGTCCTAGTTGGTAAAGTATATATAAAAAAGCCATTGAATACTTTTAATCAAGGATAGGGTTTGAATTCCTGAATGATCTGTCTATGCTTCAGTAACTCAAGAAATGACCTGTTTGTGACATAAACAGATTACCAATGAACTAAAGAATGGACCTGAGCTTTCAATGTTAATAAGAACAAAGCCTTGCATATATCCATATATCTATCTATCTATTTTGGTATGTACCTGTGACATAGATAGGTTTGGAGATATTATGCCCATTTTACAGATTAAAAATCAGAGAGGACCCTTAGGGTCTTAGTCACAATCTTACTAGGACATGCCTTCTGATTACTAGCTTAATTTGTGTTCCACAGTTTCTACTGCTTTGTGATCAATGCAGTTTTTGTGGATAACTCCACCATTTTAAACAATGAATACTTTTACACTCTTTCTTTTGGTGGCTGTAATTGTCCTACTAAGGGGTCTACCTCACTAGACTTTCAGAGGCTAGTTACTTTAAAAAAAAATCCAGTCCCCAAATTTAGAGGATTTGTTTCCTCCTCACATGAACCTCAATAGTTCTTGTCAAGCCTAGGGTCTTCTTTATGGAGTTAAGAATGCTCCTTTATTTTCTTTCTAGGCATAGTCTATGGTTTCCCATCAGTCTAATTTATAATTGTGTTGCAGTTTTAATTTATAAGAGGTGCTTGGGATCAAGTCATGAGAAATGCTCTGTGATGCTGGAATTTGTGAGATCAGGCACATGGTTCTGTGGAAGTTGGAGATGGCATATATGAGTATTACTTCATCACAGGCACATAGGCTTCCTTTTTGAGAGAACTTAAAATACATTAAGTCCACATGTACTCTTTTTTCTTTTTTTAAATATATACATTTTTATTGCTGTTCGAGTACATTTGTCCCATCCATCCCTACTTCCCACCCTTGATCCTACCCCACTTTGGTTTTGTCCACGTGTCCTTTATACATGTTCCTGAAAACCCTTCCCTCTTCCCCCCGCCTCACCGGCCCCATTATCTCCTCCCACCTACCCTCTGGTTACTGTCAGTTTGTTCTTAATTTCAATGTCACATGTACTCTTTTTCCAATGAAGGAGCAATTCAAGGTAAATTTGTGGGAGAATTTCTTCACTCCCAGTGGGGCGGATTTGGGCAGCCCACCTGGGGTGAAGTTGGCTTACTGTATAAAAACAAAAACATTTTTAAGTCTTTTTATTTAGATCTTAAAGTTTACTCAACTGAAATATTTTAAATAAAAACAGTAAGAAATAGATGCGAGATGATGGGAAAGAGATCCGGGAAGTATAAGAGGGAGTGGGTATTTATAGTTTAAAAAAAAATAAAAGTAAGTATGTAAAAATGCTTGAACACTCTTAAAACACTTTAAACTACTTAGCTCCCAATGTTATATTTCAGTGAGATTGACCTGGGAATCTTCTTAAGCTCTGTATTCAAAAGAAGGAGGAAAGCATACTTGAATCGTAGTTGCATTGTGGGTTAACTGAATTCATTTAGGGTGACCCTTCTTTGTTTAGTAAGTGTTTGTTATATGTCTACTAGGTACTGTTCATAAGATGCTTTTAAAGTGGAGGCCTGACATTTTAATATTTCATTCCATTTTGGTTTTGTTCCATGGTGGCTGAATAGAAGTGATTGGATTTTATGTATAACTTAGAACAATTTATTATACTTTATTCTCTTCCTTGTATACACAAGCCATGTTTCTACTGTGACCGCTGCATCAAATATTTGATGGTTCTGTAGATGACCTTTCTTAAATTGATAACATTAATTAATGGTTTTTCTGGAAGAGTTCTGCCTGGTCATCTATTGATTATTGCAATTGTAGAAAATGTAGTGTTTATTCTATAATATGAGACAATAAGAAACTGGTGTATCCCCTTTATTTTTCCAGGTTAGATTTTCTCCAAGCTCTTATCCTGGTAGACTGCCAAGAAATTCAATCTCAATCATTGCCAAGGCTCTTTCCCTGACACCCTGATCATCCAAAGGTTTTAAGGGTCCTCAACGGTCAGAACATTATGTCCCTCACTCTGTAAATTTGATCCTCATTTCCTAAGCCACATAGCAGTACTGTTACTTCTGTGCCAAAACTGGGCACAAGATCTTTTCCTGAGGTGTCCTTTGATATAAGTCTTAGTATTTTATGCCTGTTACTCTTCTACAGGTCACCTTTAAGACACTTTAGGGGGTTTGTCACATTTTGGGGTTACAGCGTGGCTACACTTGGGTGGAGATTAGCTGTGGTTCCCCTACTTTTCAAGAGCAACTCCCTTACTTCCTCCTCCTCAACATCAAAGTCCCCATCTACCTCATCTCTTTCTCTGGACTGACTCAGTGATGCCTTCCATAAGGTTAAGTTTTTGAATATAAAGGCCAGGAGAGGGTGTTATCTTCTAGGTTCCCAATATTCTGTTTAATATTTGGACACAATAATGCTTAGGACAATGAAAGGGGGACACATAAGCTTAGAAACCTCCTTGGTATAAAGAAGGGGAAATATATTGTAGATGGGAAAATAAAAAACACATATTGATGATTTGATAAATTATTCAGCCTCTTATTCATTAGTTTTTATTAAAGACTTTATTATTTTATTATATTATTTATTTATTTATTTTTAGAAAGAGAGGGAGGGAGGGAGGGAGAAAGGGAGAGAAACACCAATGTGTGATTGTCTTCTGTACACCCTGAACCAGGGACCCAGCCCACAATCCAGACATGTGCCCTGACCAAGAATTGGACTGGGGATGCCCTGGATCGCAGGTTGGCACTCAATTCACTGAGCCACACCAGCCAGGGCTATTATTTTATTTTTAAAAAATATTTTAGAAATATATTTTATTGTTATGCTATTACAGTTGTCCCAAATTTCCCCCCCATTGCCCTCCTCTACTTGGTACCCTCATTCCCTCCAGCATTCCCCCTGCTTAGTTCATGTCCATGGGTCATGTGTATAAGTTCTTTGCCTTCTCTATTTCCTATACTGTTCTTAGCCTCCCCCTGTCTATTTTGTACCTACCAATTATGCTTCTTAATCCCTGTACCTTTTCTCCCATTCTCCCTCTTACCCCTCCCAACTGATAACCCTCCCAATGATCTCCATATCTATGATTCTGTTCCTGTTCTGCTTGTTTGCTTAGTTTGTTTGTTATTTGGATTCAATTATTGATAGTTGTGAATTTGTTGCCATTTTAATGTTCATTGTTTTGATCTTTTTGTTACATAATTCCCTTTATCACTTCATATAATAATGGCTTGGTGATGATGAACTCCTTTAGTTTTACATTGTTTGGGAAGCATTTTATCTGCCCTTCAATTCTAAATGGTAGCTTTTCTGTAGAGAGTCATCTAAGTTGTAGGTCCTTGCTTTTCATCACTGTGAATACCTCTTGCCAGTCCCTTCTAGCCTGCAAAGTTTCTTTTGAGAAATTAGTTGACAATCTAATGGGAACTCCTTTGTAGGTAATTGTCTGCCTTTCTCTTGATGCTTTTAAGATTCTCTCTTTATCTTTAACCTTTTGCATTTTAACCTTTGGCATTTTAATTATGATGTGTTTTGGTGTGGTTCTCTTTGGGTCTGTCTTGCTTGGGACTCTCTGTGCTTCCTGAACTTGTATGTCTGTTTCCTTCACCAAATTAGGGAAGTTTTCGTTCATTATCTTTTCAAATTAGTTTTCAATTTCTTTCTCTTCCTTTTCTCCTTTTGGCATCCCTGTGATTCAGATATTGGTATGTTTCAAGATGCCCCAGAGGTTACTAAGCCTGTCCTAGTTTTTTTTTATTTTTTTTTCTTCCTGCTGTTCTGATTGAATGCTTTTTCCTTCCTTGGGTTCCAAATCATTGCTTTGATATTTGGCTTCATCCTTTCCACTATTGGTTCCCTGTAGATTTTTCTTTATTTCACTTAATGCAACTTTCATTTCTGCCTGGGTCTTTTTTTATGGCTCTGAAGCACCCAATGAGTTCCTGGAGCATCCTGATGCACAGTGTTTTGAACTGTGCATCTGATAGGTTGCTTATCTCCATTTCATTTAGTTCTTTTTCTGGAGTTTGGATCTCTTCTTTCATTTGGGCCATATTTCTTTTTCTCCTCATTTTGGCAGCCTCTCTGTGTTTGTTTCTGTGTATTAGGTAGAGCTGTTTTGACTCCCTGTATTAGTGCACCTGCTAAGTTGCATAGGTCAGAGCCTTAGGTATATGCCAGGGTAGGGGGCAACCTGTGTCACCATTCTGTTGGTCTGTGTATGAGAGGGCTTGCAGAGGGGATAAAGCTGCTGCCTGGCCTCTGGAGTCTGGAGTTTTGCCTGGAGGAAGCTGCCTCCCCACTCGTACTTCACTGTCTCCTTATATGCCCTGGTACCCTTCCAGCTGTTGTCCTGATGCTCAAGCCCAGAAGGGTGGGTCTGTGTGGGTCCTAAGTTTGTTATGGGCCCTTTAAGTAGACACAGTTTTTTCTGCTGTCCCAGCCCTCACTGGGTCTTACTGCCAGAAGTTATGGGGACCTATCTTTCTGGTGCTTGGACCCTGGGCTGAGTGGTCTGGACCAGGGCTTGGATCCCTCATTCCTGAGGCATCCCTCCCATTTTTTATTTACCATGTGTGGATGTGGGACCGCCTGTTCCTGTCATTCTGTGCCTCTCTGTGTCTCCACCCCTCCTGCCCATCGGGATGAATGTGGTTTCTTTAAATCTTTCATTGTCAGACTTCCACACAGTTTGATTTCCTGACTATTTTGGGTGATATTTGTTTTGTAGTGTAGCTGTATTTTTAGCTATAGTTGTGCATGGAGGTGAGTAGAGTTTACCTATGTCTCCATCTTGACCAGAAGCTTATTTTTAAAAAGTACTTGTATTTTTTCCATTACTATTTATCCCCTTATACTCCTTTCCCCTCCAAGACTTCCTTTTTTAAGAGTGGCTTTATATTTATAACAAAATTAGAGAAATGTGCAGAGATTGCCCATATACCCCTTGCCCTCACATGAATAGCTTCCCCATTATAAACACATTATATCTGTTCCCCATTAGAAACATATGAGTGTTCCTGTTGAACCACATCTTTACCAGCTTTTGATATTGTCAGCATTCTGGATTTTGGCCATTCCAATAGAGGTGTAGTAGTATCTCATTGTTTTAGTTTGCTTTTCCCTAATGACATGTAATATGGGGAATCTTTTTGTATGCCTATTTGCCATCTGTATATCTTCTATGGTATGAAGTGTCAAGTTCCTTGGCCTATTTTTATTTTTATTTTTTACTTTATTATCGATTTTTTGTGTATTTTTTCCATTACCATGTAGTCCTGTTATATGCCCCTCCTCTCAGCAATCACCACACTGTTTTCCATGTTCATGAGTCCTTTTTCTTTTTGCTCAGTCTGTCTCCCCCTCTCCTGCTCCCCAGACTATTTTAAATCAAGTTGTTTGTTTTCTTATTTTCATATTATCTTTATTCTTCCTGAAAGAATAAAAATAAAACATATTAATGTCTAATGTTCAATTGTTAGTGTGTGTTCTCGCATAATGTATTAGGAATCAAAGATGACTTCGTTCTAGTCAATATGTTCTAAACGGAGAATAGTTCTTATTAATTTAACTTCTTTCCCAAAAATAGTTACAGAAGTTGAGCCAGTAATTGAATCCAAGGTGGAAATAAACGGATGAGAGGAACTCTTTGGGGATGTGCAGCCTTGCAGAAGCAGGACCAGCTGGGGCACATATGCCAGGCTGGAGAGGAACCTGGTGGGATTAAGGGTGGGATTAGGTAGACACTGAAAAGGGTCCAGCTGTCTGGGGCAGGCCTGGGATGCTGTACTGGCCTTTTCTCCATCCTCCATAGGTAATTCCTCCGACTCTCCATGAACATGTGTCTGCAGGAAGTGACATCCAGGGAAAACTTACAAGAGAATCTACACTTGAAGGGAATTTAAGGATATTATGGGGCAAAAATATATATTTATCAGATAACTTGTAAAATTTCTGTGAAGTCTGTAGGAGAGGACTATTATGTAAATAACTACAAATGGGTGAGATATGCAGAGTTTTGACATGACGTGCTACTGCTTCATTGCCAAGTTAGGGAAATAGAAAACCCTGAATTTTAATAATTTTCTCTTGATTACTAATTTTCATTTTTGAAGAAAGGCATGAAAACCTTTGGGTAAAACCTAAGATGCAGTTATAACATAGAGATTACTCACACATATTTAAAAGAAAATACCTAGAGGATGGGAACTACTTATTACTTAATTTATCATTTGCCCTGTAAGTGCCCTGAAGAATGTACATTATTTAGAGAATGAATTCTGGTTAGATATTTTACGTTCAACACCTGTCAGGCCTTCTAAGTGGGATGAGATTTCCATTTTGTTTACTAGATAATACGGCTACTCAGCTTATCACAAAGCAGAATGTGTTTATATTCTAAGACCTGTGATTTGAGAACTGGACCTGCTCAGTGTCATTTTGATGTTGCCAACTAGCTGCTTTACATGATTACCATATTTTACGATGTAAAACTGGAACTGAGACTTTAAGAAGTCTCCAATTCAGTGATTTTCTCAAAATTTCCTGTGATGCCTTTTAAAACATATAAATATTTAAACATCATTGAATCAGAATCTTTTGTTAGTGGAACCCAAGAACCCACTGATTTTGTTCATCACTTCTCTTTCAGATATTATACCATCAACACCACTTGTAAGCCATGTAGTAAATTGATAAGTGGGAGGTGCTGTAGCTTTATTTCTCATTTAATCTGACTTTAAACATAGCAGCAGAGAATTCTAATAGGAGAAAATGGCTTCAAAATGAAGACAGTTTAGTTATAAAGTCTCTCTATTTCATAACTTGATTCAGTTCAAAACAGAAGACCTTGAAGTATTCTGAAGCTCTCTTAAGTCTTCCATGACTAATGGGATGGAAGTGTTGTGGTCCTCAGCGGCACTCTCTTAACCTGCCGTCACACTCTGGGATAGAATAGGAACTATTTTGTTTGTGATGTTTAGGTGATATTTTTAATAATGTTTAGTGTTTATTCATCATCCCTGTTGACATTTCTGGTGTCATAAAAATGTTTTCTTTTTAACTTCCTTTAAGTAGGAATTTGGTAAAGTACAGAATGAAGATAAAGATATTGATGATGTCTAATTTAGAGAAGAAGGACTCCTTTCACACACAAAAATTAACTTCATAAGTAAAGTCACAAATTTTATAATATAGACAACCATTTTATAATATGGACAAATTGTTGACTATGCCACTAATTTTTTTCCTTTAAGGAAGTAATCAAGTCAGAAAGGAATTACTTTGTTTAGTTTTACCTATTTGAATTCTATACATGGAATCATTTGGTATACTTCTGTAACTTCCTTCTACTGTTAAATGATATGTTTTGGAGATTCTTCTCTATTTACACCATTAGTTTATAGCTCACTTATTTCTGCTGTGGACATTGCAGAGTAGAAATATACAAGTTTATCTCTCTGATCCACTGTTTTTTTAAAAAAATATTTTATTTACTTATTTTTAGAGAAAGGGGAAGGGAAGCAGAATAAGAGGGAGAGAAACATCCATGTGTGGTTACTTCTGGCACCCCCTATTAGGAACCTAGCCCACAATCCAGGCATGTGCCCTGACTGGGAATCGAACCAGTGACCCTTTGGTTTTCAGGCCGGCACTCAATCCATTGAGCCACACCAGCCAGAGCTCTCTGTTCTACTGTTGATGGATATTGTATTACTTTCAATTTTTTGATGTTACAAACATTATTACTGTGAATATTCTTATACAAATTTTTATTGATGTATAATTTACATATCTTAAAGTTTACTCTAAATTTAGACTGTACATATCAGTACTATTTTATTGCATTTATAAATTTGTGACACTTTCACTAAAAGCTAATTTTCAAAGATCTCAATATGCCATAAGGAAACCCAGGATTCATTAATAGTAACTCCCCATCTCTACTCCACATGTTCTCTCAGTCTCTGGCCACCACTAACCTACTTCTTATCTCTGTAGATTTGCCTATTCTGGACACTTTATATAAATGGAATAATATAATATGTGGCCTTTTGTGTCATTTTACTGGCAAATACTATTATATTGTATGAATAAACCACATTTTGTTTATCCCTTCATCAGCTGATGGACACTTGGGTTGTTTCATTATTATGTACAAGTTTTTGTGTACACGTATGTTTTCATAAATTTCATATGTAGATACCGAGGAGTGAAATTGCTGGCTTATATAGTAAACTTTATGTATGATATTTTGAGGCAGTGCCAAATTGTTTACCAGAGTGGTGGTACCATTTTACATTTCTAATGGCAGTGTATAACAATTAAAATTTTTCCACGTCCCTGCCTTGTTAGTATATATCTTTTTGATAATAGCCATCCTAATGGTATGAACTGATATCTTGTAGTTTTGGTTTTCATTTCCTTAATACTAATGATGTTGAGCATCCTTCCATGTGTTTATTGGCCATTCATGTATCTTTTCTGGAGCAGGAAGGTATATTCAAACCCTTTTCCCATTTTAATGTTTGAGTATTTATCTTTTTATTGTGGAGTTGTGAGAATTTTTTTTATATATTCTGGATACAGACCATTTATTAAATATATGATTTACAAATGTTTTCTCCCATTCTATTTTTTTTACTTCCTGATGGTGTTCTCTAAGGCATAAACATTTTAACTCTTGATAAAGTTCTATTTATTAATTATTCTTTAATTGCTTATGCTTTTTTGTCATATCTAAGAAACCATTGACTAATGAAGAGTCCTCAAGATTTATGTTTTATTTTCTAATAGCTTTTATAGTTTTAGCTCTTACATTTAGGTTTTTGATTCATTTTTGTGTATATGGTATGAGATAGGGTCCAACTTTATTCTTTTATGTGTATATATGTACTTAGTTGTCCCAGCACCATTTGTTGCAAAACTATACTTTCCCCGTTGAATTGTCTTGGTATTTTGTTGACACACATTGATTATAAATTTCAGGGTTTATTTCTGGGCTCTCAGTTCCATATCACTGATCTGTATTTCTGTCCTTGTGCTAATTCCACAATTTCTTGATTACTGTAGCTTTATAGTAAGTTTTGAAGTCAGGATGCACATCTTTTATTTTTTACATTAATTTTAATTTTAATTTTTTTACATTCATTTCTAAAGCTTACATACTAATAGTATAAAATTTTAAAAATACAGGGTCTGGCACAAATAATGCCTCTTTTTAATTATAAAATCTTTTATGACAAAATCCTTAGCATGTAATTCTGTAACATAACAATATCGCACTCAAGCACATCATATGGAATTTTAGTTGGAATGTTCAAATTAAAACTATAAATTATTACAGCCATATTTTTACCCTACCAACTATACTCAAGCAGGTGTTACTTCTGCTGGACCCTGTATAACAAATAAAGAAAAAATGAGTATCACTTCTAATACCATCAACTGGAATTAGTATTTTAGGACATCTTTTTAATCTCTTTTTAGGCGGCATCGTAGGTTTAATTTTCAGTTGATACATATGCAGTGTGATGCGCAGTGGTGATATTTTTCTTCTGAGACAAAAATTCTCATGAAGTTCTTGTATAATATTTAAAATTTTATATTTTAATAACAGATATAGTTGAAACACATAAATGGCAATTAATGACAAAGTGAGTTTTCTATTAAGTAGTTCATCTTATTCTTATGGCTTTCAAATCTGTTTACAAGGGGAGACAGTTTACTTTCTAATATAATGTAGAGTTTTTATTGAAGAGTTTTATAATGTAGAGTTTTAATTTTATTGAAGTAAGATTACTTTGAGTTATATGGTTATCTTTACTTTTAATAAGCTCTCAATTCCATCCCATAATTTCTATTATACTCGTAATCACATTGGAGTCTGATATTTAGAAGGGCTTTCTGAAGACTTTGTTAAAACCAGTGGTTACTCAGTTAAACAACAACAGAAAGTCAGAAAAATTATGAAACGTAAGCAGATTCAGATAAAATCAACTGGATTCTAAGTATAGACAAATATCAGCATACTATTATTTCCCCAAAGAGAATTGTCTTTTAGGAAAAGTGAAGATAGAACCTTTAGCTTATATGTAATCTATTCTTAACTCAAGGCTATGGAGTTTTAATGCTTACATGACACCACTGTTTCCCAAGGCCTTAGCAAGAGCTCCTTCAAAATAATTTCTGTGAGGGGGTGGGAGATCACTCATCAGGACATGAGACAAGAGCACAGTAGCGCTGATGATGTGAAATAAATTATATTGACAGATTGGTGAAGTGTGAAGAAAACTGAATTATAAGACAAGTGAAGTATACGCTGAGTTAATATGGTGAAGATACAAGTTTCATAGAGAAAACAATGACTGAAAATAAAGTTATCCCTAACTGATAAAATGCTAAAACCAAGAGTCATTCTTTCTTGTCACATATTAGATTTACCATTGAGTCTTGGGGACTGTACTTTCAAATGTGTCTTGAATTTTTCTACCTTTTTCCATCTCTAGATCCCTACTCAAATCTTAGCATATCATTTCAATAATACAGGTCTCCTAGCTTCTGCTCTTGTATACTGCCAATTCATTCTTTATACAGGGACAGACCTTTTAAAAACATAAATTGGGTCACATCACTTCCCCATTAAAAACCCTTAAATGTTTTCTTGTGCACTTCTATAAAAATGTTCAAATCAGCAAGGAAGTGGCTGACACATTGAGTGAAGAAATATGTGTACTAAGAAAGAGCCAAATAGAAACAATATAGAAATTTTATAAAAATAAGTATGTGAAGTAAAAAGTAAGTGAAGTAATAGAAACTTAGCCTCAGTTCTACTGTCAACTAGATATACAGCACACTTCACTTTTTTAAGAACTAAACTATTTAGGTTCTCATGAGTTCTGGCCAAGATGGAGGCGTAGGTAGACACACTGTGCCTCCTTGCACAACCAAAATAAGGACAACAAAAATTTAAAAACAAAATAACAACCAGAACTGACAGAAAATTGAACTGTATGGAAGTCGTACAGCCAAGGAGCTGAAATAGACACATTCATCCAGATCGGTAGGCGGAGCAGAGTCAGGTGGCCAAGTGGAGAGGGGCCATGGCACAGGAAACAGTGACACCGGGCACACGAAATGGTGGCTGGCAGACCCTGGGTGTGGGGTTGCAATGGGCAGACCCAGCAAGGCGGCAATTGTGAAGTGAGGCACTGTGCACAAGGTGGCTGGCTGACTAGGTGGCAGTTCCACATTCACATGCAGGGTGACTGAGACAGACCACGCAACCCAGGGTCCAAGCACTGGGAAATAAAGCCTCAAACACCAATTGAAAACACTTGTGGGGGCTGAGGTGCCAGGAGAGACTCCCAGCCTCACAGGAGAGTTTGTTGGAGAGACCCATAGGGTCCTAGAATGTACACAAGCCCACCCACCCAGGAACCAGCATCAAAAGGGCCCAATTTGCTTTTGGGAAGTGGCAGAGGGGACTGAAATCAAAGAGAGAGCTGAACAAGCGACATTGTTCCCTCTCTGACCCCGCCCCATATACAGCATTACAACCCAGCAACTGGGTTGCCCCACCCTGCTGAACACCTAAGGCTCTGCCCCTCATATGTAACAGGTGCGACCTGACCAAAAAATAATGGCTCTAACAGAAGAATAAATCAAAGCCCCAGAGCCAATACTTTAAAGCAAACAAGAGATAGCCAACCTATCAGATGCACAGTTCAAAACACTGGTGATAAGGATGCTCACAGAACTGGTTGATTTTGATCACAAATTAGATGAAAAAATGAAGGCTACACTAAGTAAAATGAAGAAAAATGCACAGGGAACCAATAGTGATGGAAAGAAAACTGGGACTCAAATCAATGGAATGGACCAGAAGGAAGAAAGAAACAACCAAACAGAAAAGAAGGAAGAGACAAGAATACCAAAAAATGAGGAGAGGCTTAAGAACCTCCAGGACATCTTTAAACTTTCCAACATCTGAATTATAGGGGTACCAGAAGGGGAAGAGGAAGAACAACAAGTGGAAAACTTATTTGAACAAATAATAAAGGAGAACTTCCCCAATCTGGCAAAGGAAATAGACTTCCAGGAAGTCCAGGAAGCTCAGAGAGTCCCAAAGAAGTTGGACCCAAGGAGGAACACACCAAGGGACATCATAATTACATTACCCAAGATTCAAATGGAGAGAATTCTAGAAGCAGCAAGAGATAAGGGGACAGTTACCTACAAAGGAGTTCCCATCAGACTGTCAGCTGGTTTCTCAAAAGAGACCTTACAGGCAAGAAGGAGCTGGAAAGAAGTATTCCAAGTCATGAAAGGCAAGGACCTATATCCAAGATTGCTCTATCCAGCAAAGCTTTCATTTAGAATGGAAGGGCAGATAAAATGCTTTTCAGATAAGGTCAAGTTAAAGAAGTTCATCATCACCCAGCCCTTATTATATGAAATGTTAAAGGGACTTATCTAAGAAAAATAAAATAAAAAACGTATAGTAAAATAACAGCAAACTCACAATTATTAACAACCACACCAGAACAAACTAAGCAAATAACTAGAACAGGAACAGAACCAAAGAAATGAAGATCACATGGAGGGCTAGCGACAGGGGAGTGGGAGGAGGAGAGAGGGGGAAAAGGTACAGAGAATAAGTAGCATAGATGGTAGGTAGAAAATAGACAGGGGGAGGGCAAGGATAGTATGGAAAATGTGAAAGCTAAAGAACTTAAGACACATGGACATGAACTAAAGGGGGGAATGTGGGTGGGAGAGGGTGTGCAGGGTGGAGGGGAATGAAGGGGGTAAACAGGACAATTGTAATAACACAATCAATAAAATATATTTAAAAATTAAAAAAAATATTTTAGTTCTCTTCAGTTCCAAAATTTTGAAGAGTTAAGTTTTATCTTTTTTGATGCTGAACAATAAAAAGGAAAATATATCAAATTTTCTGAATAAAGAATATCTTCATTTTGCACAGGGCTATATAGCTTAAAAGGTGTACATGAATTATCCCACATGAAGTTCTTAACATCTTCCTGCCTTTTCTCTTCCCAGATTTATGCAGAGGAAGAATAATTGAATTTTCCAAGACTTCCTTTTCATTATATCATTTTGCCTGTTCTAAAGAATGCTGTGTAATATGTTTGGGATGGGATAATTAAATCTTTACAATATAAAATAATTTCTATTTTTAGTTGAATTTGGAAAATAAAAACAAGTAGAAATGTTAATCAAAGTAAACATTGAAGAATTTTGCTTTGTATAATCTAGTTTGAATACTTCTATGAATAGATTCATGAACATAGGTAAAAATTCTATTATATTTATTTTCATTCCTAAAATATGTAAATAATATAACTTGAAATATGCCAATAGTCTAAATAATGATTCTGACAATTCTTCTAATCCAATTAACAAATTAAAATTTCTTATCATTAAAACTTATACTTTCTAGAGTGGCATGTCTGGAAATCCACATAAAGGAAAATGAAGATCTAGAGGGAATAAAATTGAGAAAGCTCACTAATAAATTTCCATCATGTGCATGTAATAGTCTGCTATATTTCTAATAACCTCTAAGCCATAATTTTCTAATGGAATGAAATAACTGTTAGAGGCAAAGTCAATACTTTCAAAGTACACACTGATGTTCTGTGAAATTAGAAATTGACCTTTTTCCCTTTGTTTTTTCTTTTAAGGAATAAATACAAGTGGGTTTAGATATTTGGATTATATATAACATTTGAAATAGAAATCTCTTGATTGTTGAAAAATAAATTTTAAGTGTCATAAGTGTTCCTATATCCTCCTTCTTACTGGTAATAGATTAAAAATATAAATAAAAACTTGATTCTCTGAAATATGATTACTAATCAGATTACTGTTCTCTGAAATATGATTACTATTATTTTAACATTTGCCAGCATATGTTGCTAAAATTGTAACTTGAACAGAAATGATATATATCAAAACTAGACACTTATCAATTGAAAGGTAACACTGTTATCAATGCTTTTACTTAAAACTCATACTATCACTAAGTTGGAGTGAATACGCATATGAGATCTACTGTATAATACAAATTTTT
Source organism: Carollia perspicillata (assembly GCA_004027735.1). Lineage (NCBI taxonomy): Eukaryota > Metazoa > Chordata > Mammalia > Chiroptera > Phyllostomidae > Carollia > Carollia perspicillata. The sequence goes on along the minus strand of PVKM010022909.1, from coordinate 957 downwards.
CCCCAATAAGTAACAAATTGTTGAGTATAAATCAAGCTGCTATAATAGCTCTATGAACTAGCTATGGAAACGTTTTAGCTATTAAGATATTTTGAATTGGTCCTTGTTGATATTGCTAAGTTAACTCACCTGATTAATTTTTATTAATTTCTTACTCTGTTCAACTCATTTGACCAATTGTTCTAGCTGGACTTGTTTGAAAGGAAAGGCGGATGTTCCACATAAAAGAGTGCAGGGGTTTCCCTCTGCTTAGTGTGGCTCAGTTGGTGGGAACATCATTCCATAAACCAAAAAGTCGCTGATTTGATCCTGGCCAGAGCACTTCCTGGGCTGTGGGTTCCATCTCCTGTTAGGGTGCATGTGAGAGGCAACCAATCAACACATCCATGTTTTTCTTCCCCTTTCTCTCCCTCCTTTCCCTTCTTTCAAAAATCAATAAACATGTCCTTGGGTGAGGACCCAGAAAAATAGTACAGGAGTTTCTAACTAGTTCCTTTTGATCTACCTGCATATTAACTATTGGACTGGCACATATTCAAGTTATTTGTTATGCTGCAATTTCTACCACTACATTCACTTCTGTATTGGCTGCCATTGAGGCACTATTGTATATGACTAAGGGCATAAACTCTGGGGTATATATGGGTCCATATCATAACTCCACCTGTTACTAGTCATGTGACCTTGGGCAAAGTATTAATTTCCTGGGACACAATTATTTCACTGTTAAATGGAGATAAAAATGTTCCCATGGGTGTCTTGAGAAGACAAAATGAGATGTTGCATAAAAAGAACTTAAAGCTATTTCTAGTGGATAGTAAAGCACAGTGGTCAGAAGGTTTCTGCCTACATTTTCTTTTTTTTCTCTTTACTCTGAGGTGATGTTAACTTTGGGAAAAAGAAATAATTATCTTCCAGACTGTGGAGATGGTGCTTGAGATCTGCGTTGACTCATAG
>PVKM010022908.1:0-21474 GCA_004027735.1 Carollia perspicillata | reverse complement strand
TTATGATCCCTGTTTTATGGGTGGAGTGGCTCTCCCTGGCTCCCGGGTTTAGTGAAGGAGCTCACTTGCAGTTTCCCATGTGCAAAGGCCTCAGACCTGATTTTCTTTCAAGGAAGCGCTGCTCAATCTCCAGTCCCAAAGGAGTCTCACAGTCTCGGATACCACTGCAGTCATGCAGCTTTAGCTCCTTTTTATCCTTTGAACTCCATTGCTTTATTTTCGCTAGCACCAGGAGAAGTCTTTTTTTGTTTTTAATATCAGTTATGTATTAAGTTTTTGTTAGTTTTTTTCAGCATTCCTCTATGTGAGGATTGGAGTGGGAAAATATCTTGCCTGTCTACTCTACAAGATTGTTTAGAAGTCAGTAGGGATTTTAATTTAACAAAATGTGGCATTTCTCACCCTTGCCAGTGTTGCTCAGTTGGTTGGAGTGCCATCCAGTAAGGACAAGGCTGCAGGTTCAATTCCTGGTCAGGGGACATACCTAGATTGCAGGTTCGATCCCCAGTCTAGGCCTGAATGAGCCTGGTCTGGGTGCTTGTGGGAGGCAACCAATTGATGCTTCGCTCTTGCACTGGTGTTTTCTCATCACTCTCTAAAACCAGTGGAAAAAAATGCCCTTGGGTGAGGATAAGAAATACGTAGCATTTCTTTATCAGTGAATAAGAAGTTAAATGTTAAGATATAAAGGTAAGAATCAGGCATTCAGAGTCAAACCTATATTTTGTGTTTAGAAGTGACAAGCAGAAAGCAAAGCAAATTTGTGTCTTAATACTCTCCTCACCGCAATATTTGGCATTTGTACTCTTTGTGGATATGGTATATGGGTAAGTAAGTTATTTATAGGTATCTTTTTTTCTGGTGACCTGGACATTATCTTCTTTGTTGATTGCCAGTCTTGTAAAAGAGATAACACTGCTTATAAATGGCCTTTTATTCACGCAGCAGGTGAACTTTCCCAGGACTAACTTGAGACATTATTTTCTATTTTTTAAATATCCAGATCAGAAAGCAGCATTCACACATACGCCACCACCAGGTACGTAAACTAGAATGTTTTTTAAGGCACATGTTGAAAATAAAAAATGAATGAATGATTCACAATTAATCTCTAGATATTGTTTGAACTCCCGCAATTGGTAAAGTAATGCGCTGAAACTAGGGCACTAACATATAAAAATTTACTTTCTAGTAAATTAGTTTTTTATTCATCTGGAAGTCTACTTTGAAGAAACAAGGAATAAAATAGCTGACTCTAGTGAGAAATAGACTGTGTATAATCAGTAAAGAAAAAGGATGTGTAGCCCTACCTGCAAGAAATACTGCAGGTTTGGTTTCCACCTCTGTAATTAAGTGAATGTTGTAATAATGTGAGTTACGTGAATTTTTTGGTTTCCTAGTGCATATAAAATTATGGTTGTATTATACTGTACTATATATGATAGTCTAGTAAATACTACATATTATAGTCTACGAAGCATGCTACAGCACTATGTTTTTAAAAAACAACATACATACTTTAACTTAAAAATACTTTCTTACTAAACATCGCTAGCCGTCATCTGAGCCCTCGGTGAGTCACGGTCTTTTTGCTGTGGAGGGTCCTGTTTTGGTGCCGTGGGCTGCTGACTGGTCCGGGTGGCGGCTGCTGAAGGCTGGGGTGGCTGCGGCGATTTCTTCAAAGGAGATGGCAGTGGGGTTTGCTGCATCAGTTGACATTTTTTTTTCCACAAATGACTTCTCTGTAGCGTGTGTTGCTGTTTGACAGTATTTTCCCCACAGTAGAACTTTCTGAATTGGAATCAGTTCCTTCAAACCCTACCACTGCTTCATCAATGAAGTTGATGTTATACTCTGAATCTTCTGTTGTCGTTTCAACGATCTTCCTGTCTTCACCAGGAGTAGATTCAGTCTCAAGAAACCATTTTCTTCTCTCATCCATGAGAAGCAACCTCCCAACTGCTCAAGTTTTGTTACTAGATTGCCACAGCTCAGTCTCATCTTCAGGCTCCCCTTCCGACTCCGGTTCTCTCACTGTGCCCACCCCGTCGGCCACTGTTCCCTCCCCGAAGTGCTGAGCCCTCGGTCGGCTGACTCCCCACTCCTGTTAATGTTGCTGTTTTGACCTCTTTCCACGAGTCACTAATGTTCTTAACGGCATTTAGAATGGTGCGTCCTTTTCAGAAGGTTTTCAGTTTACTTGGCACAGGTCCATTCTGTTTCTTAGATTTACTGACATCACCTTTTCACAAGCTGGGCTCTGAAAAACACCCTGCCAGAGGGATTAAAAGTCAGTAATCTCAAGAGTTTGTCAGTTGTTGAATTTCATATGTTTATGAACTTATAACATATTTGCCAATATATTTAGACTAAAGTCTGCCATTTTATTTCTTCTATTGATTATACTTTTCAGTGTTTCTTCTATTTCCTTACATTTCGTTATATCAATTGTGCTGTTATTGTTTTTTCTCTTCGTCTATTAATTTGGTCATTATATGTTCTAATTTTATTCTTTTAGTTGTATTATTTAGTTATTAAATTATTATATTATCATTAAATTATTAAATGTAGTTAATTTTGCAAAAAAATATATACACATACACACCACACATACACACACTTATATTCTTCTAATAACATATAGATCTTAACCCATTTGAATCCTGTGAGGTCTGTCCAGAAAGTATCCATCCATGTGCTATGAAAAATAGAGACATTTATTGAAGATGCACGATAAAGAAACATTGTACACAGGACAATGATGCCTCAGTCCCCTTCAAAGTAGGCACCTTGGGGCCTCACACAGTTCTCTCAATGTCTCTTCCACTGTTCAGTACGCTCTGCAAAATTTTTTGTTGTAATCGTCGTCAGCTGCCCCATTGCATTTTCCTGAATCTCATCAATAGTCTGAAATCTCTTCCCTTTCAAAAGTGATTTTAGTTTTGGAAAAAGCCAGAAGGCACAGGGTTCCAAATCTTGGCTTTAGGAAGGTGAGTCACCTGGGTGATGTGATGCTTTGCCAAAAACTATGCATGAGACGTGATGCATGAGCAGGCATGTTGTCACCAAGCATCAGCTGCCCATAGCTGCATCCTTCTGAATCATCCAAATAGTGCTGGGGGAGGAATGTTCAAGTTTACTGCAAAATTTAATGCAGATTCATTGCTCTACTTGCTCAGCCATTTTGAATGCTACAGCCACACAGTACACATGCTCACTCAACAACGTCTACTGCCCCCTCTGACCAGTACAGTGAAGCCATCATTGTTCACACATGTGCATTCCAGTCCACTCTCCCTGGCTGCCAGGTACATCGATGTCATGCAAACCATTCTCATTATATTAAGAATGGCTGGACTTTTCCTGGACAGATCTTATACATTTTCCTTCACTCACTCTTACATATTTTTATCATTTGGGGTTTATTTACTCCTGAATTTTAACCTACTTCAAAACTCTTAATATTCAGTATCCTTTTTGATGAAGCATCATATTTTTGCCATGCATAATACACACTTCTTTGCCATAATTTTTGAGGGAAAAATGAGGATGCACATTATACATGGGAATTAGTAATAAGATATGGGTGTGCATCATACATGGCGAAATATGGTACATCTCTTAGAAAGTCTATTAGTCTGTGTGTAGTAAGCTGTTTATCTTACTTGTCTAGAATTGTCTTTATTTTCACTCTTGGATGTGAATTTATGTGGTATAGAAGTCTTGGCTGAGAGTTATTTTGCATCAGGTATTTGATGATATGTCAGTGACACCTGGCATTTACTGACGATGATGATAAATCTTTTGTAGGTATGTTAGTTCATTTATTCCTTTACATACTTAGTGACTTCAAGCAACATTTATTTATTATCTTGAAGTTCTGTAAGCCAGAAATCCAGGTGGATTCGTCTGGGTCATCACAAGGCTGATCCAAAGGCTGGAAGGCCAAGTGGAACTCTTAGGTCATCCTGGGTTGTAAGCAGAACCTAATTTCTTGCAGTTGTAGGTCTGAGGTATTTATTTCCTTCTGTCTGCCGGCTATAGGCCCCTCCTGATCCTCTCACTCAGGACTTTGAGTGTACTTCCCTTCATCTTCAAAGAAACAAGGGCATGCCAAGTCTTCCTCAGGCTTGGACTCTCTCTTAGCTCCTGTCTGCCACTAGCAGGAGAAAACTTTCTTTTCTAGGAGTTCACCTGATTGTGTCATGCCCACCAAAATCTCTGAATTTTATGATCAACTGATTTGGACCTTTAATTACATTTGCAAATTCTCTTCCTAGCAATACTTAAAAAAATGTTTAAATATCCAAAGAACGGGAATCTTAGGGGGCCATCTTTAGAATTCGGCCTATTACAGCCTCTAAAGTGTCTCTTTGTCTGTCCATAGAGATCTCGTTTCATTATGATGTAATCTGGTAATTTTTTTTAAATCATGAGCTGGAACTCAATGTTTTCTTTCAATGTGAAACTTTACTTTGGAAAAGTTCTAGACTTTTTTTCTTCAAATTCTGAGTCTACCTATTCTAAATCTTGTATTAAATTTTTCCATGTTTTTTAGCTGGTCTTTTATATTCAGAGGTGGGCCAAAGTAGGTTCAATGACCAGCCATCATTACTTGAAAGATAAGTCATAAGTAAAAATACAAAATAATACACATAATAATAATAAGACAAATAATACAAATACATAATAAAATAATTAATAAATCATAATAAAAGAATAAACTGCATTTTGAGTACTCACAACTGTAAACCTACTTTTGCCCTACTGTGTATTAGGCTTACAGTTGCGAGTTTGTGAAACTCAGAGTTTGTTGTCACATTGTAACTTATTGATTATTGTATTATTTTTCATTTTGAGTGACTGTAAACCCACATTTGCCCCACCCTGTACTTCTGTTTACCTAGTGTTCTGGGTGATTTCCCTAAAGAATTTAAAAATCAGCAGTTTTTTTTCTAGTGTTGTCATTTCTTGTTTAATGGCCTCTGTTCCTTTATTGATCCCTATGGAAATCCTAAACATTTTTTTTGAAGTTTTTCTGTTACCTGTACTTCTCAGCGTATGAATTCTTCAGTTTGCTCTGGCTGTGGGCATTAGCTCTTACAGGCTTTGTCTTTGATTGTAAGGCCATTTTAAGCAGCAGTGCTTGTCTCATGAGAATTCTGTGTATCCTGCTTTGTAGAATCCTCCTGTGGAGAGCATTTCATGTTTTACCCTCCTAAGTCACCCATTTTCACAGCACTTGCTAGACTTGGAGATCTAGGATTCTAAAGAAGCACGAGTTGGTATCCTGAACCTATGCTTGTTAAAGACTTACAGTTGCTGCTGCTCTGTGTGGTGTCTGTGTTATCCATGTCTTTAAACCATTTTAAGTACTTAGGGTTCTTGTGTCTCTAGGTGATGCTTTCTCATCTATACTTTTAAGGAAATTTCCCTGCCTTATCCTAAAGACTAATGGGAAGAGCATTTCCTGTCCCTCTTTCATAGATGGTAAGGCCCTTCAGGGCTGCCAGGTTTAGACAAGGTCCGTTCCAGCTTTCTAGAAGGTCTCAGCTCCTTATCAGCTGATGTATACAACTGATTTTCATAGCTCTGGCTTCGTCCAGCTTTAGCTCCTATTTACCCTTTGTGCTTTCGATTTTCTCTGCTTTTAAAAAAACTATAGTAGAAATGTCCCTTTCTTCTAAATTTTGGTTGGTAGTGTATGTGTGTGTGTGTTATCATATCTCTATGTGTGGGATAGGAGGGGGACAAAACACTGTCCGCCTGATCTGCCTGATTGTCTAGAAGCCAGTGAGGGGTTTGAATCAGGACCTGTAGTCATTCGTTTATCTGTGGATAAAAGCATTAGGTTGGAAGCTGAGGGCTAGAATCAGGCATTCAAGATCAAGCATATATTCTGTGTTGGGTAGTGATAAGGAGGAAAACAAATGTGTTACTTGCTTCTCTCCCTAGTTGGGGATTTGAAATTTATATTCTTTACGGATGTGGGATAGGTGTAAATGAGAATGCTGATTAGCCGCATGCCCTAATTTAGTGATCATTTGAGGTTATTCCTTAGTGATGATTAGTGCTATAAAAGAATTGATTCAGGTTATAAAATTGTCTAAGATTCATTATTTACAAAGGCACATTTTTTAAAAGAATTAACTTGGAAGCATTATTTTTATTCTCATGTAGATCCAGATCAGAAAGCAGTAGCCAAACGACGGATGTTGTCAGGTAAGTAAATTTGGAGTAATTTCTTAAAATAAGTATGTTAAAAAGATGAACAAATTAATAATCAGCAATTAGTTGGTAAGTATTAATTGAGCAGCAGAAATTGGTACATTATTATACCAAAACAAAACAAAACAAAACAAAACCTATTACTCTTTGCCGATCTAGTAACTAACACTTACCTGGGTAAAGACGTGTCTTCGTCCCTCCAGTTTGTTAATGTCTGTTGGGAGTTTACTCTGGGATGATCAGTCGTGTTTATGGAGCTAACTCGTAAATGGGGAAGTTTACTTCTTTATTTGGAGATTCAACTAGCAGCTCAGTATGTATGCCTGTGAGTAGCTGAGTGAATGACTGCTTACCACGGGCACCTCAGAAAAATTTGCTGAAGGAAAACATTAGAAGGGAACAGTTTCTGTATCTTCCATAGACTCTCAGCATTACAAATTAGTTTTAATTAGATGCCCCTCCATTACCTGGAAGGTGGCCATCTCTGTATGATAATACAACAAATGTTTACTTTCTCACATCCAACAGTTCTCGGTTGGGGGCCCTTCTGCAGATATAAAACATTTGGGAGTTTTTGCTCCTCCCTCTCTCACTTAAAAACTCTACTTGTTTAGGGGCTGGCATTTTAAATCTTCCAGATGAACATAACTCATCTCTCCTCGGGTCCTTAGTCACCTACACTGAGTGAGAGTTGATACCATTACCCACAGGAAAGGGTTTATTTCCATTGGAGTACACTTGGGAGTGCTAGTTCATTAGTCTAGCCTTCTGGCTTGGTGTGCACCAGGGAAACAGCTTTTGGGGTAATTATATATTTAAATTCTGATAATGTCACTTGACACTGTTGTTGTCCTTTACTGACATAACATCCAGTATAGTTTTCAGGTCTTTTATTTATTGTTTATTTTGGGGGAAGGTGTTTAACACAGCAAAAATTCATTTTCTCACAGTGTAGGAGGCCAAAAATCCAAAACAAAGCTACCGGCAAGATTGGTTCCTTTTGGAGGCTCTGAGGAAAAACCTCTTCCATGCCTTTCTCCTAGCTTCTTGTGGTTGCCAGCGGGCCTTGGTGTTCCTGGCTTGCCGCTGCCGTGCTCCAGCAAATGCAGTACTTTCTACGTGGCTGTCTTTCCTGCATCTCTAAATCTGTCTCCTTATAAAACGACCCTAGTCATCAGATTCAGGGCCCACCCTAATCTAGTATAACTTTATCTTAGACTGATTACATCTGTAAATACCTTGTTTTCAAATAAAGTCACATTCACAAGTACCTGGTGTTAGGACTTCAACCTCTTTTTTGGAGAGGACACAATTTAATCCACAGCAGTGAAATAAATACCCTGGTTATCATTAGAAATATAAGCGTATACGTTCACAAAATATATAAAAGCCCATTCTATAAACAAATATATAAGAGAAAGAAGAAATTCCAATTAACATGCAAACTAAGCTATTTTTTCATTTTTTTTTTTTTGTCCTTCACTCTTCCCTTGCCAACCACAAGGCAGGAAATCCTTTCAACTTAAATGTTGTTTGCAAATTTCTCCATGAAAACTCCTAAGCCATCTCCCAACTACTCTCCCATTTATAGTCCATACATTTTTATTTATTGCTGTCAAATTTTAATTCTTTTTCCTTTAATACCAGAACCTTCTCCTTTATAGATGATCAAAGCAAGTTTCAAATAGTGTCCATCTTGACTAATGTCATCAAGCTTGTTAAAGAATCAGAAGTAGCATCTAGGTTTTAATTTTATTTTACTAAATTTATTGGGTGACACTGGTTAATAAAATTATACAGGCTATCATTAATAAATCAACAAAAACACATGTTGGAAAGGATGCGGAGAAAAAGGAACCCTCCTGCACTGTTGGTAGGAATGCAGACTGGTGCCACCACTGTGGAAAGCAGTGTGGAGACACCTCAAAAAATTAAAAATGGATCTGCCTCGTGACAAAGCAATTCCACTTCTGGGAATATATCCAAAGAAACCCCAAACACTAATTTGAAAGAATATATATGTGCCTCTATGTTCATTGCAGCCTTGCGTACAATAGTCAAGATTTGGAAGCAGCCCAAGTGTCTGTTGGTAGATGAGTGGCTGAAAAAGCTGGGCTACCTTTATTCAATGGAATACTACTTGGCAATAAAAAAGAAGGACATCTTACCCTTTTTGACAGCATGGATGGACCTGGAGAACATTATGCTAACTGAAATAAGCCAGTCAGGGAAGGACAAGAGCCATATGATTTCACTCATGTGGAATCTAATGAACAAAATAAACCAACAGACAATCGAAACAGACTCATAGATACAGAACAGATTGAGAGCTCTAAGAGAGGAAGGTGGTTGGAGGGTTTTTTTTGGCCAAAATCCCCCCATAGACACAGACAACAGTATGGTGATTACCAGAGGGAAAGGGGAGGGGTAGGAGGGAATAGAGGGTAAAGGGGGGAAAATGGTTGTGGAGGGAAAGTTGAGGCGGTGAACACATAATACAATATACAGATGATGTATTATAGAATTATATACATGAATATGTCACATTCACAAGTGACATATTCCAAAACAAATTTTTATTTGTGTAATTTTATTAACCAGTGTCACCCCAATACATTTAATAAACAAAACCACAAAATTATATAATTTTCAAATGTATTCTTCTATGACACATGATCCGTATATTGAATTATGTGCCCACCGCCCAAAGTCAAATCTTCTGTCACTGTATATTTGACCCTCTTTACCTTGCACTCCCCTGCACCCCTCTTCCCTCCAGTAACCACCAGACTGCTGTCTGTGTCTCTGACTTTTTATTTGTTTTTCTTCTTCATTTTTTGCTTTCAGTTTTATATCCTACCTATGAGGAAAGTCATATGATTCATGGCTTTTTCTGTCTGATATTTTACTTGGCATGATATTCTTAAGATCCATCCATGTCACAAATGGCAGCATTTGATATATATGTACCACATCTTCTTTACTCCATTGTTTATCAAAGGACACTTCCGTTGTGTTTATGTGTTGGACACCATGAATAACACTGCTGTGGCCATACGGGTGCACATGTCTTTGCGAAAAAATGTTTTCAACATTTTGGGGTAGGCACCCAGAAGTGGAGTTGCTGCATCCCGTAGTAGCTCTATTTTTACTTTTCGAGGAGCCTCCAAACTGTTTTCCATAGTGACTGTACAGTCACTATGTGTACATGTCCACCAGCAGCGAATGAGGGTTTCTTTTTCTTCACAACTTCTTCAGCACTTGTTATTATTTGTGTGGTTGAGAATAGCCATTCGAGTAGGTGTGAGGTGGTAGTTTTGATTTGCATTTCCCTAAAAGCTAGTGAAGTTGAGCATCTCTTTATATATCTATTGGCCATTTGTATGTCTTCTTGGGAGTAGAGGCTGTTCAGATCCTCTGCCCATTTTTTAATTGGATCGTTTGTTTGGTGTTGAGTTGTGTGAGTTCTTCATATATTTTGGGTATTAACCTGTGTGGAAGCTGTTGTTTGCAAATATCCCCTGCCATTCAGTTCATTCCTTTTTGTTTTGTTAGTTTCTTTTGTTGTATGCAGAAGTTTTTTTAGTTTGATGCGGTTCCCTTCATTTATTTTTGCTTTTACTTTCCTTGCTTTGGGGGCCCAATTCATGAAATTGTCTCTTAAACCAAGGTCCATAAGTTTAGTATGTATGTTTTCTTCTATGTAATATATTGTTTAGGTCTTATGCTTAGGTTTTGGTCCATTTTGAGTTAATATTTATGCATGGGAACAAACTGTAATCTAGTATTTTTTGTGTGTGGCTTTCCAATTTTCCCAGCACCGTTCACTGAAGAGACTTTCTTTTTTCTGTTGTATATTTTTTGGCTCCTTTGTCAAAGATTACTTTTCCATATACATGTGGGTTTATTTCTGGGCTCTCAAGTCTGTTCCATTGGTCTCCATGTCTGTTTTTCTGCCAATACCATGCTGTTTTGATTATCATTGCTTTGCAATATAATCAGAAGCCAGGGAGTATGCTAACTTTGGCTTCATTTTTTTTTTTTTTGCCTCAGGATTGTACTTTTTGCAGTTGACATGATTCTTTATATAGAAAACCCTAAAGACTACACCAAAAACTATTAGAAACAGGAGACAAATACAGTACAGGGGCTGGATACAAAATAAATTCCAAAAACGGATTGCATCCTTATGTCCTAACAATGAAGTTTCAGGAAAAGAAATGAAAAAAAAATCCCTTTTATTACAACATGAACAATAAAATGCCCAGGAATAAGTATAACAAAGTATGTAAAGGCTCTATACTGAAAATTACAAAGAATTATTAAAACAGATTGAAAAACACGAAGAAATGGAAAGACATTCCATGTTCATGGATGGGAAGGATCAACAGTTACAATGACCATATTACACAAAGCAATGTGCAGACTTAGTGCAATCCCCATAAAAAATCCCAATGTCATTTTTAAAAAAGAAATGGAACCAAAAAGTCATTTGACTTACTTTTGGAATAATCTGTAATGGGCGGAAAGTCAGGGGGAAAGACTGCTGAAGTCAAAGAATGTGGAGAGGTCGAGTTAATTCCAGTGTGTGTTCCATTAACACCATAGTAGTATAAGTAACTTTTAAATACCCAAATTCAACGAATATTTCCAGTATTTGCCTAAACAACAGGAGGATCTGAGATCACTTAACAGCAAACTCCAGGCATTACTCTCTCTCCCCCGGTCATTTGACTCAGCTTCTGGGTGTGCTCCCTCCGTGGCCTCCCCTACATCAGGCGTGTCACTGATGCTACTGGCATCACATTTGGCATCATGTGAAGACTGACTAGGATTTAACAGCATATTTACGAATTTCTTTGATCACTATTCACTCTAGAATTTATTTTTTCATTTTTATTTTAATTTCTTTTTCCTGAAGTACACCCTTTTTAGCTTCAGCTAGTGGTTATTAGCATTTTGTGTTAAATGTCTGAACATGTCTTTTTTTTCACACTCCTCTTTGAAAGATTAGCTTAGGTGGTTACAGACTTAGCGGAAGGTCACTTTCCACAGTCTTTTAGTGCATTTTTTTTGTTGTAATGTGACATCTACTGTCATTATTGAGACTTTGCTTGTTAGTCTGATTTAGTTATTCCTTTCTACTGAATATGTATTTTCTTTAAGTGCTTCCAAGGTTTCCTCTTTGTAGTGAATGTTTTGTTATTTTATTGTGATATGTCCTGATATAATTTGTTTTTATTTATCTAGCTCTGGATTCAATGCAGTCTGAAAATATCTGCATTAAGGTCATTAATTCTGGAAAAAATTTAGTCATTATCTCCTCAATTATTTACTCTTCCCCATTCTTTTTCTCCTCTCAACCTAGATGCCTGTTGATGGGAAGATCTCATTTTAGCCTCCGCGTTGCTTAACATGGCTGTCCATCTATTATGCTTTTCCACCTCTCTCTCTGACATCGACATCCACATGAGTCTCCAATCACCCATTCTTACCCATGTGTTTAACAGCTATCCTTTTCTTGCCTTACTTCTGACTTCATCTCTGTGGAGATCCTAACCATTTCTGTTAAAGGTTTTCATATTACCTGTTGATCCTGTGTGAATTTTTCTGCTGTGCTGTGGTTGTGGGAATTTGCCACGCAGTAGTGTGTAGTTCAGACTTGTTCTCCTGGGAGTCCCGCATGCCCTACATTGCAGAAGTGTTGCGGAAAAACGAACTCTTACACGATCTGGGGTGACGGCGTAAGCCTTTATTACACGCGTGGGCCCAGAGGAGACAGCTTCCAAATTCTGGGCCTCGAAGAGGGGTCAGGTGGATGGTTAAATACTTTTGTGACAAAGTGGGGAGAGGAGGCGTCTCGTGGTACAAGCAGAGGGTGAAAGCCAAGGACACAGAGGAAAAGGACTGAAATGGTCCAGGGGCCCAGGACAAAGAAACAGCAGGGGATCATCCAGGGCCCTGGACAGAGAGTCAACTAACTAGTCAGCAGGTGGTCGTCTGAAGCCTGGAGGCCAGCAGGGAGCTATCAGTGCCAGCTTCAACTTCTATCTACATTTTAAACTCCTATTACAGAAGCGTACGTAAGGAAGAGGAGGACATTTCGGGTTTGCCTATCTTGGGGCCTGAATGTTTCAATATTTTCTATGCTTGCTGGTTTTAATTTATGGATACGAGAATTGGCAAATTGAGGTCCTGTCGCTATACATGGTACAGGCCTGGGATTCTGCATTTCTTGGTGATCCTTCCCTATTTACATGGCTGAGACAATTTGTCTGTTAAACTCCTAGTGGCATAGTTTGTATTATCTCCATTCAAGACTCCCAGGCTTGGGCTTCCTTCTAGCTTTCTGATATCTGAGTAGCTGTACCTTGAATTCCTTCCAAACTAAGGTTATTAAAAGCACATCCTTTAGGGTGTAAGTAATTCAGATGCCCTTGTGGTCATTCAGCTTTAGTCCCTGTTTTCCCTCTGAACTTCTAGTTTATCATATTTTACTGACAGAAGGAAAAGTTTTTTCTGGCTCTTAATCTCAATTGAGTATTAACATTTTTGTGCTAATTTCATCAGCTTTTCTGTGGAAGACAAAGGGGAAGTTTCCCTTATGGAACAGAAGGGGGAAGTGTCCCTGTCAGTTCAGTCTGCTGGATTGCCCAGAAGTAAATGGGAGTTTTAATTTGTAAAATGTGGTAATTTACTTATCAATGAATAAAAAGAGCTTGGCGTCTGAAGGCCGCATTTAGGCATTCAGAGTCAAATTTGCATTATGTGCCTAGCAGTGATAAAGAAAAAAAAGATCTTTGAGATCTTGATATTTTCCTCATTGGACGATTTAAGTTTTCCCCAGCATATTGTACTTGATGTTGGGTAAATAAGGATGCTATTTATTTGCATGCCCCAGGTATCAATACAAGTTAATTGTGGCATAAAATGCCCTAATCTTCATTATTAAAGTAGATAAGTTTTAAAATAGAACTTTTAGACATGATTTTTACTTCTATTTGTATTTAGTTCCAGTTCAGAAAGTAGTGCCCAAATGTACACCAGCAGGTAAGCAATTTAAAGTGTTTCTTATAAATGAGTACATGACAAAAGTTAGAACGAACAAATAATTGCTTAATATTGTTTTGAGCAGCCACCGTTGGTAATGCACTACATTAAAATATGCATGTTTCTCTTTCTTGGAACAAGTATTACCTCAATCTTTTTTCTTCAGCTGACTAAATTTGTACTGAGTGTTTCCTCTTTTGATACGTAGGAAAAAGCTAGTTAAATCGAATAACAGACAATGTCTTTATAACTACTCTGTGTACCTAACTCAGAAGCGGGGCATTTTTTGCATCATTTGTGATGGCATGCACAAAGGGAAATATTACTTTTTTGTTCAGGTCCCATTTATAGCCATAAACTCAATATGAACAACGGAGGGAATGATTAGTTCACTTAGGAGGCGTTTATCTAAGAGACAGTACCATAAACACACTAGAATTCCACATTTCCCACTGCCCTCAACAGCCCACAATTGTGTTAACAAGGGTTTGCTGAAGTTCAGTTTCCCATGCTCCACAGTTGTGGCCTTGTGACCCTTCCGAAGTCATCAGATATTTATAAGGAACAAGTATGAATTCAAATAAGTACTTTCCTTCTCCCTTCTATAGCTTTAGTTTTCTTGTACTGTCTGGCATTTTTCTTTAAAGTATCTTTTTCTAGTTATAGCCAGTCCACTGGTTTTCCAGAATATCTCATGTGCATATCCTCAGGTTAAGTTTTCAGGTTACCCACACCATTACATGGTTTCTGTCCTTCCCTATGAAGTCGGTCCCCGCATTAGGGAAGCTATTGCAATTCCATATCCTTTATTCTCTCTGTTGTTTTCTGATGTCTCCGAATGTAACCACCTCCTTAGAGACCTCAGTTACTTTCTCCAAACTAAGAACGAAGGAAAAAACGTGGATTTTCTTTATTGTCTCTGTTCCCTGTCACCATTAGCAAGAGATTCGTGGTGATGGTGCCGAACACTGTGATTCCTCCAACCTTTTGCTCACCTAGCAGCGTTACTTCCCCTGTGTATTCTGAAATGGCATGAGGGTAGAGGCTGCACGTATTTCGCTAACCAATTTATAGTTAGCACCAAGCAGAGTAAATGCTCAATAAATACTTGTTTAATGAATGAGTGATTACTCTTGAACTTCGAGTATACACATCATTAATGTTGTAACTACTCCAATTTTCCTCTCACATTATCTCTCATCATAGCACGTGTCATTCACATGTCATCCTTTTCTAGAAGTGGTGTTCAACTAGACAGTGGCAGCCGAGAGAGCATCATCTAGAGAACACTGCATATTGCATCTGAAAGAATGTAACTTGGAGTGAATGTTAAACCATTAGTTTGTGTTTAGTGTTCCCAAGAAAAGCATTCTTGTATTATTTTTTCACTTAAATTTAATAAGCTAAGCAGACATAGTTGTACTTTACTGTTTCTTTCTCTTCCCTATTGTCAATTTTTTATTTTCAGTATCTTTTTAAATTGGAAAGACCATGGGAGGGGTTGTTAGAACCAACTCCTTGAGTGATCACTACCTGAACAATTTTTTTTAGGAGCTGGAAATCCAATGGGTTGTAATGTCAGTAGTCTCACAATAGTCTCACAAATCTGGGTATACAAATCCCTTTATGGGTTTGGTGGAGAATTAACTATGTTAAATATATTGGGGTATTGAGAGGTCAGAATAGTAGGAAAAATCTGTAAGTTTTGAAGCTATAAAAAAATAGCAGACAGGGAAAGGCTGCAAAGGGTAAAACTGTATCATCACTGAAGTCTCGCGAGTCTAACGATCTATATTATCTTCTCTGTCAGTTAGCCTCACTGAATTTGCCTTCAGTTTATTCTTTTTCTTTCTTATTCTTTTTGTTTGGGGTTCTGACCTAAGAAATCTGTGGATATAAAAATAGAAAAGAGGCCCAATAATTTGATTTTGATGTTTAATAATAATATAAAAATATAAAATTGGCAATTATTTCTCTTTTACCAAAATTTTGAAAGGAAAGAGGAAGAAACTGCCATGAAAATTGTGTTTGTCAGATTGTATTTTATCAAACTAAAAGCATTATTTCCTTATTTATTCAGATCTGAATGATAGGAAACTACCCAAATGTAAAACACTAGGTAAGTACATTAAGAGATGTCCCTTAAAATAAATTGTTTGAAATTAAAATGAAATTCATAGTCCACAATTAATTCCTAAGTTATTTATTGGGTAGATGAACTGGTAAAGTAGTATACCAAAAATAATTTATTAATCTTTTCTAGTCTTGTTATTAATGGGTTTTTAAATCACTTGGTCTTTTTCTTCAGTTTCATAAAGTTATCTTAAGTTTGTTGGGAACTTGTTCTTGAGGACAGAAAAGAATTGAACTATTGAACCTAATATGAGATGAGGTATGTAGATGAGCCTACACAATGAATTCATAATCAGGGCCACTTCACCCATTAGGCACTGTAGTCACAGAGCTTAAGGTCTGTGAGTTTCCAGGTGCCACAAACACCGATTATAACACAAAAACCAAAAATGATTGACAGAAGAGAATGAAAAAAGTAAAATTAACATGCATTTAAATTTCTAAAAAAATATGAAAACTAACTTGTTATATTCATGAACAATTCATTGTATGTGGAAAAATGATAGTTTTTCTCATTTGCAATACTTTTAATTAAATATGACTTAACAAAAATCACAGAAAATAATAGAGTAAGTTATAGCCAAATAATATCACAAGCAAAATGGTAAAAATTCTTTCCAGACCTTCTTCCTGCTACATGAATTGTTTTGCCTGGCACAGCCTGGCCATTTGCGTGTTTTGACACGGAAGGGACTTTGTTTGCCATCGGCGCCTTAGCGTGTGTGTCTTTGTTCTCTTCCACAGTAACTGGTAATTTCTTCAGAAGGCGATGGATAATCCTGGGTGTCTCACTGAGAAATGAACATTCTGCCTTCCCTCTCCTTGTCACAGCTGAAGGAAACAATAAACTGAGTGTGGGACAACTTGCATGCGTGTCTGTTTTTCTCTCTTCCTTCATGCCCGAGCCTGCAGTTCTGTCGTTTCAGGGCCTTGAACTAAGGTAATCATCTCAACCAGGCCGTTCCATCCCCACCCAGCTCCCAGAGCTCTTCTCCACAACACAGCTCTCCTTTCACCATTTGAGGTCCCAGATGCTGGAGATTGGCACCAACTGCCCTTATTCAGGAAGGGCTCTGGGCTGTGGGCCCTGTTCCTCCCGGGCCTTCTCACAGACTTCACTGGCTGCATGCAGATTTCACGGAGCCCACCTCATCTCCCCACAACGCCAAGCCAGGCTTCCGAGAGATGCTGCGTTTGCTTTGGAGGTTGTATTTCAACGTCCAAGCCTCTTGCTTTGCCTAACACTTTTCTCTTGCCCTTCTCCTGGGTGATCAACAGGGTAAATCTCTTATCCAGCTAATGGGGTTCATTTGCCTGTGTGCATCAAAGCCAAATGAAACACCATCAGTAGTTTGCAGCAACAAGGTAAAGGTTTATTTAAGAAAACAATACTAAGCCCAGAGCCAGGCTCCCCAGTGGCCCCCAGAGGATAGATTTTATAGGGAAAAATTATTAGTTTTGGTGACTAAGGGAGTTGGGGCAGTGAGCTGTATTGATTGGCTGGGACCAGGGCAGGGGTCCTGATGTCAGCCATGGCATCATTCTGTCTGGTTTCATGAGGGTGTAATTGGAAGGGTCATTCAGCTTTCATGGGCCTCGGGCTGAAACAAAACTGAAGTTAAGATATTTTCTTTAGTTTGCCCAAAAACTCTGTTCCCTTGAGCAGCAGACCTGAGGCTCTATTCTTAAGATAGTTTGAGTTGACTAGAACCTGATGTTCTCAGGGCTTAATGATTAAAGGAGCGGACGTGCAGTTTGTGCAAATATGGAAGGGTCTGGTTGAAAGAAGATGAGTGAGTCATGGTGCTATTAGAAGGTACAAAGCTGGCTTGAGTTAATTAAAAAGTCGTATTAGAGAAATGAAGTTCCTTTGTCATTACAATTACCAGAGAGCTTGGGCTTGGGTCTTGGGCAAATATTAACCTTTTATCAGAGTTTGGTCTCAGTATTGATAAATTCAGTTAGGAAAAGTTCCTCTCATTTTCTTTTTTTTTTTTTCTTTTATTGATTCCAGAGACAGGGAAAGAGAGGGAGAAAGAGAGGGAGAGAAACATTGATGTGAGAGAGAAACATCAATCAGTTGCCTTCTGCATGTGCCCTGACTGAGGACCAATCTATAACCTGGCATGTGCCCTGACCAGAAATGACACCTAAGAACTTGCAGTTTGCAGGATGGTGCCCAACCAGCTGAGCCACACCAGCCAGGGCAGTTCTCTCACTTTGCGTGTTCTGAAAGAGTTTGTGTGTAGTTGTTTGTTTTTCAATTAAGTATTTGGCAAAATTCACCAACATAGCTGGGGTTTTGTGTGTGGGAAAATTTCAAATTATGGATTCAATTTCTTTAACAGATAGAGGACTATTCAGATTTTCCATTTATCTTGTGATAATTTAAGATATTATATTATTAAAGGAGTTTATCCATTTCATTTAATGATCAATCTTTTGGCATAAAATTGTTCATAACATCCTTTTTAATGTCTGTAGGGCCTATAGTTTTGACCCCTCTTTCATTTCTGATCATGGTGATACTTATTCTGTCTCTGGTCAACCTTCATAGGAGTTTTTCCATATAATTAATCTAGTGTCTTCAGGCCACCTCTTGGTTTTACTGTTTTTCTCTGTTGCATCTCTGTTTTCTGCTTCATTGATTTCTGCCTTTTATTACTAGTATTATTTAATTTTTATTGTATTTTTTTCCATTACTATTTATCCCCCTTATAACTCCCTCCCCCTCGTCCCCCAGCAAGCACTGCACCATTGTCCATGTTCATGAGTCCTTGTTACTTTTGGCTCTATCCCTCTACCCACTCCTCCTCACCTTGGGGCTGCCAGCCTTCTCTCTATGAGTTTCTCTCTATTTTGCTTGTTTGTTTGTTAGATTCCACCATATGAGTGAAATCATACGGTGTCTGTCTTTCTCTAGTTATTTCACTCAGCATAATATTCTCCAGGTCCATCCACACTGTTGCGAAGGGTAACATTTCTTCTTTTTTTTACGGCCAAGTAGTACTCCATTGTATGAATGTTCCATAGTTGTTTTGTCCACTCATCTAATGATGGGGGCTTGGGTTGCTTCTATATCCTGCCAATTGTAAATAATGCTGCAGTGAAGATAGGGGTGTTTATATTCTTTTGAATTAGCACTTCAGGTTTCTTTGTATAAATTCCCACTTTGTATAAAGTGGATTACAGGGTCAAAAGGCAGTTCTATTTTTAATTTTTTGAAGTATCTCCATACTGCTTTCCACGGTGGCTGTACATCTCTGCATTTCCCACCAACAACGCAAAAGGATTCCCCTTCCTCTATATCCTGGCCAGCATTTGGTGTTTGTTGATTTACTGATGATAGACATTCTGACAGGTGTGAGGTAATATCTCATTGTGATTTTAATTTGCATCTCTCTGATGGCTAGTGATGCTTAGCATCCTGTCATATGTCTCTGGACCCTCTGTCCGTCCTCCTTGGAGAAGTGTCTGTTTAAGTCCTTTGTCCATTTTTAAATTGGATTGTTTGTATCTTTGGTGTTGAGTTTTAAAAGTTCTTTACAAATTTTGGACATTGACCCCTTTTCAGATATATCAGTGAGTATATTCTCCCATTTAGTGGGCTGTGTTTTAATTTTGTTGATGGTCTCCTTTTTACTTTTGTGTAGTAAAGGCTATATACATCACAAACCCATTGCCAGTATCATACTCAATGGGCAAAAACTATAAGTGTTTCCCTTAAGATTGGAAATAAGACAGCGATGCCTGCTTTCACCTCTTTTATTCAACATAGTACTGGAAGTCCTAGCCATAGCAATCCAATGAGAAGAAATAAAAGGCATCCAAATTGTGAAGAAAGAAGTAAAACTGTCTTTTTTGCAGATGACATGATACTGTACATAGAGAACCCTGAAGAGTCTGTCAAGAAACTACTGGAACTGATAAATGAATTCAATAAAGTAGCAGGATACAAACTTAATATCCAGAAATCAGGTGCATTTTTATACACCAATAATGAATTGTCAGAAGGGAAATTAAGAAAATAATCTCATTCAGAATTGCTTCAAAAATAATAAAATACCTAGGAATAAATTTAACCAAAGGATGTAAAAGACCTGTACTCAGAAAATTATAAGACACTGAAGAAAAGAATTGAAGAAGATACAAATAAGTGGAAGTGCATACTGGATAGAAAGAATATTATTAAAATGTCCATACTACTCAGAGAAATCTATAGATTCAGTGCAATTCCTATGTAGATATGTTTCACAGAACTAGACCAAATATTTAAAAAAATTATATGGAGCCAGAAAAGGTCCCATATAGCAAGAGTGATCTTGAGAAAGGAAAACAAAATTGGAGGAATACTGCTACCTAATATCAAACTATACTATAAGGCCATAGTAATCAAAACAGCATGGTAATGGCATAGAAGCAGACACATGAATCAATGGAACATAAAAGAGAGCTCAGAAATAAACCCACACTTTTATAGTCAATATTTGGAAGCAAGCACATACAGTGGACTACAGATAGTTTATTCAATAAGTACTATTGGGAAAATTGGTCAGATACATGCAGAAGAAATGAAACTAGACCACCTTCTTATGCCACACACAAGAATAAATTCATTCCTGGAAAGCATTATGCTAAGTGAAATAAGCCAGACAGTAAAGGACAAATACCATATGATCTCACCTTTAACAGGAACCTAAGCAACTAAACAAACAAGCAAGCAAAATATAGTCAAAGACATTGAAATAGAAAAGGGGATGACAGTATCCAGAGGGGAGAGGGGAGGGAATTTCAGGGGAAAAGGGAGGGAATTATAGGAACAAGTATAAAGGACACATGGACAAAAACTAAGGGGGGTGGAAAGGGGAGGGAGGGGGGAGCACTGGGGGGTGGTATGGGATGGGAGTAAAAGACAGAAAACTATACTGAAAAACAACTAAAATAAAAAAAATTAAAAAAAAACAAACTAAAAAAAAATAAATTCAAAATAGATTAAAGACTTAAATGTTAGACTCAAAAGCATAAAAATCCTAGAAGAAAACATAGGTGGTAAAATCTCAGGCACGGCTTGTAGAATATTTTTTTCTGATAGATCTCCTCAGGCAATGTAGACAAAAGGAAAAATAAACAACTAGGACTATATTATTTTTACATTGAAATCATTAAAAAATTTTTCAGCTGCAGTTGACATACAATACTATATTAGTTTGAGATGTACACCCCAGTGAATAGACATTATGTAATTTATAAGTGATCATTCCAATAAATCTAGTATCCATCTGACACCATACATATTTATTAGAATATTATCGACTATATTCCCTGTTATACTTTATATCCTCATGCTATTTGTAACAACCAATATGTACTTAATCCCTTCATCTTTTCCTCAGTTTCCCCAACACCCCTCCCATTTGGCAACCGTCAAAATGTTCTCTGTATCTGAGTCTGTTGCTGTAGGGCCTGTTTTTTTTAAGAGCCTATTGTTGATAGACATGTATTTATTGTCACTTTATTGTTCATATTTTTTCTTTTTCTTATCCTTAAAGGAGACCCTTTAACACTGCATGTAATACTTATTTTGTGGTGATGGACTTCTTTAGCTTCTTGTCTGGGAAGCTCTTTTTTTTTTTTAAAGATTTTATTTATTCATTTTCAGAGAGAGGGGAAGAGGAGGAGAGAAATATCAATGTGTGGTTGCCTTGGTTGACTCTCCTGTGCCCCATACTGGGGACCTGGTCCACAACACAGGCATGTGCCCTGACTGGGAATCGAACTTTGGTTCGAAATTTGGTTCGCAGCCTGCACTCAATCCACTGAGCTACGCCAGCCAGGGCCTGGGAAGCTCTTTACATATTCTTCAATTCTAAACGACAGCTTTGCTTTGTAGAACAAACTTGGTTGTAGGTCCTTGCTTTTCATCACTTTGAATATTCCTTGCCAATCTCCTCTGGCCTGCAAATATTTTATCAGTCCCACCCTCTTTCTTCCTTTCTGGGTCTCCAATGACATGGTAGAACGTTTATTATAGTCCCAAAGTCTTTAAAGTTCTGTTTTTTTTTT
>PVKM010022907.1:0-21503 GCA_004027735.1 Carollia perspicillata | reverse complement strand
CATTTGGGAAAACAATGTATGAAAAGTAGACAAAAATGTTTTGAGAAAGAAGAGTACCCTAAAATAATATACTAAAAAATTATTACTGTAAAGCTGTAATAATCAAGGTTATATGCTACTGCCCAGAGTTGATAAGTATAGTCATGAAATGGATCTCAGAATATATAATAATTTTTAACTGATGAATGTAATTTTTTACGATGTAACTCAAAACAGTGTAATAGTAGAGTAAATTTTACTTAATAAAAATAGCACTTATGCATTAAATTAATTTAGAACAATTTTTAAAAATATTTTATTTATTTAAATTGAGAGAGGGGGTAATGCAGGGAGAAAGAGGGAGAGAAACATCAATGTGTGGTAGCTTCTCACGTGGCCCCCACTGGGGACCTGGCCTGCAACCCAGGCATGTGCCCTGACTGGAAATTGAACAGATGACCCTTTGGTTCACAGCCTGTGTTCAATCCACTGAGCTATGCCAGCCAGGGCCAATTTTTTTCATTCTCATCTTTGACCCGCATGTACTCCAAATAATTTAAAGAGTTGAGAATAAATTATAATATGGATTTTTAAGCATGGAAGTAATAACAATCATAAACTTGATAATTCAATCATTGAATATAGTATATATACATATATATAGCACACTAAAACATAATTAAATAGCAAAATAGGTAGAAATTTTTATAATAAATAGTACATATGTTAAAAGCCTAATATAGAGAAAACTATAACAAATCAACAAGAAAAATACAGATCTCAATAGAAAAATAGGTGCAGTGTCTGAGTTCTTCAGATAGCAGCAATATGGAGACAAAGTTCAGTGTTTAAGATAGTTTTTGGAAGTGTCTTTGGAATTGATATCTATGGAAGAGGGGAAAGAAAGGGTTAGGAAGAAGGAGAAATAAATTTTTGAGATAAGCCTGACAGATAACCCAGCATTCGGGCAGAGGGGGAAGGATTGAGCTCTGGAGCTAGAATGGCTTCAGAATTGTCCCAAGGTGAGCCAAGATGTCCATTCCTTTTTACCTCCGTGTCTATAATTCCACACTGGCAAGGACCATGGTCTCTGGCTAGTCAACCTCTGCAGCTAAAGGAATTGCTGAAGGGGCTGACAGCTGAAGGGTGTCTACTGCCCCACAGCCAGCTCCTCCAGGAACAGGCCTTTGAAGTGAGTCCTTGGGCAGATTGTCTCCATGCCCAGTGGGTAAAGAACATGGCCACACAATTAGTAACCACACAAAAATAAAGAAGAAATATGTGAAACAATGTTCAAATTCACTAATAAAAAGTTAATGCACCTCGAAATATTGATGATATAGCATCTTGCCTATCAAATTATGAATCATTTGCAATTTTAATAATAGTAAGTACTGTGTACTTATTATGTGTCAGATCCTATATTAAGAGCTTTAAATTTATTTTCCCATTTAATTCTTACAATACTATGAAATTTGTAATATTATTTTAATCCATTTTTCAAATAAAAAATAATACACAGAAAGTTTAATCAACTTGCTAGAGATCACACAGCTATTAAGTGGCAAAACTGAGGTCAGTTTTTTTAGCCAATGCCCTAATTGCCTCCTTAAAATAATAATTGGTAATCATTGCAGGGAGCAGCAAGACCAGCACTGCCTGTCTACTTCTGGAGAAAGAGTGCTCAAGTACCAACATCTTGAACAACCAGGTAGTTAATAATATTGCCTTGAAAATGTTCATACTCAAATATTTATGGCAAGATTATGTCTAAGATGGAAAAAGTTTAAACAATCTAAACTAAATAAAATGCAGTATATTCACACAATGAAATATACTGCAGCCATCAAAAATAATATCTCAAAAGTATTTGAGACTGAGAAAATGCTTAGCTTATGATGCTTAGTTTATTTTTTAAAAAGGCACAGAGGAGCCACTACATTCGGTCTGGTCCTAGGTGTATTCATATGTGATATGGACACACACAAACACACATGTAATCGTAAGAAAATGCACTAAAAGTCTGTGGACATATCTTAACAGCAGGGTTACAAGTCATTATTTTCCTACTGTTTTATATTTTCAAATTTTCTACAATAAACTTAGATTACCTTCAAAATAAAAAATGTTATATTTTAGCTTTTAACTAAATCTTGTGATGAAATATTGTGAATATTTATATAAAAACATTGAGAATACATTCTTTTAAAAATATATATATATTTATTTTAGAAAGAGAGAAACATCAATTTGTCATTCCATGTATTTATGCATCCATTGGTTGCTTCTTTTATGTGCCCTGACCAGAGATCGAACCCGCAACCGTGACGTATCTGGGCATGCTCTAACCAACTGAGCCACCAGGCCAGCATGAGAATGTATTCTTGTTTGGTTTTGTTTTGGCTATTTTCTGTGGCATTTTTTTCCATTAGCATTTATCCCTCCTGTACCCTCTCCCACCTCCAGCTGCCCCCCTCCTCCCCACAGTCACCACTCTGTTGTCCATGTGTTTTTTTATTTCTTTCCACCCCCGACCACCTACCTCCAGGGCTGCGCCACACAAATCCTCAGCTAAATGTATGTAACTAGATGAAAACCAGAGAAAATCTTGACATAGGGTCATAGAATTAAGTAGACACTCTGACTATGCTACATTGAATGGTAAATATTACACACTTTGGCCAATCTCCTCCAGGAAGTCATCTCAAGGTGTTTCTTTGGGTTGACTATCTGCTTAATTCTATTTCCTGGCATTGACAGGTGGCTTACTGATATTACCTCGGTGAAATACCTCAAAAATAGAGTCCTCAGGCCTCTGATTCTCAACTACACAGAGTACTGGGTTATCTGAGTAGAGATAATATTAGAGATGATTAAAACAAAACCGAGATTTTTTTCCCTGACAGGTTTGAGATAATCATAGAAACATGAGCATGTGCTTTTAAGCACTGATTATGCAGCCTACTACAAATTCAAAATAATTCAGTTTATGATCTTCAGTGACAGTTACCTTCACCAATTTAAGTCACCATAATGAATCTGAAATACTGACTGTGGCAATAACAGTTGATAAGTCTTAGCAAAATGTGTACTATTCCCTTCTGTAGGCAACATTTCTCACGTGAAGCTGGACAGCCTACCAGATTACTCTCCAAGGGCGCTATGTTTCATTAGAGGTTTTTTCTTCTTTTCTTCCCTTACCTCCTAAAACAAAAGGAACATTTCAAGCTTTCAAACAAGTTGATGCAGTGGCTGACCCAGAGAGTTTGAGTGGCCCCACTGCTTGTTTAGAAGTCTGCAGGTTGTGGGGAGCCAACCCCAACTTTATGGAGAGCCAGGCCCTGGAGCCTTGACAAGCTTGACCACTTCTGGCTGACTCTTGTGTTGCTTTCTCAGTGCCCCACAGAGAGAGCACCAAGTGTCTATTCCTCCCACATCTGCCAGTGACAGCCACTGCACAGGTCATAGGGATCATGAAACCTACTCAGAGTCCCAGCAATTGTTTGAACAAAGTTGTAAGGATATGTCATGGCAAGCATATTTATGGCTTGTTGATAAACTGTGTCCAGGGACAATTTCTACTTTTCAACTGTATTTTTTTTAGCATGAACTACTACATTTTCCCAAGGCCAAACATCAAAATTTCCTTTTTGTCAATAATAAAAATCACCTCTTTCTAGTTTCTGAATTTCACACTGCTGTATTTAGAACATCATCCTACAACAAGCAATTTATTTGGCAAAATCTGTATTGTGCGTCCTTTAATCTACAAACTAACAGTAAGTATTATTATGCCCCATAAACTGAACTGATTTGGAAATCGTAAAGGGCATTCAGTCAGGTTCAATGGCTAGATTTAAATAAGGTTTCACTTATCAGGTATTTCCTTTTTTGAAGATTTTATTCATTTGTTTTTAGAGAGAGAGGAAGGAAGGGAGAAAGGGAGCAAAACGTCAATGCAAGGGAGAAACACCCACTGGTTGCTTCTTGTACAGGGACCGAACCTGCATTGCAGGCATATGCCCAGATCAGGGATCGAACCAGCGAAACTTTACTCTGCGTGGTGGTGCCCAACCAACTGAGGCACACCAATTAGGGCCTCAGGTATTTCTGAGACACACTCTGATGCAGTACCCCAGGTCAATCTTTTTTGAAATGATAAAATTATCAGTCTTGATTAAGCCAACAGGAGCCAATGGAGATCTCATCATAAATTCTAGATTTAATGAAATCTTAAAACACAGATCAGAAAAAAAATAATCAGTGTTAACCCAATGGCTCTGAAGTATAAGCAGCAAAAAGCCTTGTCTAAGTTCAACCCTGTGCTCCTATACAAAATCATATAGTTCCTTCCTGGTAGAGCTACACTTTGGAAAGATAGTAAGCTCTATCATTGCCAACAGGTGGCTCTAGGGAAGCTCTAATTCCAGAGAATACATTAGAGCCCATGGGGAGATAAGAGCAACTGATTGAGGACATAATTTTTAAAATGCCTGTCAGCACCATGGAGGGCTTCTAATGGGTCCAAGCTATACTGAATTCAGATGAGAGCCTTTAGGAAGAACCACCCATCTCCAAGACCTCAAGACTTTGACAAGCAACCCAACAGACCATTGGGATTTTGAACTCTTTTAACTGGAAACTTCTTTTTCTTCCATGGTAAGAGAGTGGGAGGAAATATCAGAAGCAAGGGAAGGAAAAAAATATTTACAAGGGGGGAAGGAAAACTAAAGGGACAGCCCACATTATTTTCAGCACCAAATTATATACAAATTAATATAATTTATTCATTTTATATTGTTCCTTTATTTAACCCTCACATCACTCCTATGGGGTATTGGTATAATCTTCATGTCATACATGAGGAAACTGAAAGTCAAAGAGGTTTTTTAAAAACTTGCCTAATATCAAATAGCTCATAAGCATCAACATCGGGTCTGTGACTTTTAACCATGCATCATCGCCTTTCCCATCTATATGACCAAGAAATTGTTTGCTTTTTGCCCTCACAAATTTCACTGTGTGAGTAGAATAGTAATTATGTTCTGAGATTAATGTTCTAGAGACGCTGAATTGTCAGCAGATGAGTTCCAGAAATGAAATACTTTATATTCTTTTGAATTAGTGTTTTGGGTTCCTTTGGATAAATTCCCAGCAGTAGAATCACTGAGTCATATGGCAGTTCCATTTTTAATTTTTTGATGTAATTGCATACTGCTTTCCACAGTGGCTACACCAATCTGCATTCCCACCAACAGTGCAATAGGTTCCCCTGTTTCCACATCCTCACCAACACTTGTTGTTTTTTGATTTATTAATGATAGCCATTCTGACAGGTGTGAAGTGATATCTCATTGTGGTTTTAATTTGCATTTCTCTGATATTAGTGACACTGAGCATCTTTCCATATGTCTTTTGGCATCTGTATGTCCTGTTCAGAGAAGTGTCTGTTCAGGTGCTTCATCCACTTTTAATTGAATTATTTGGGGTTTTTGGGTGTTCAGTTTTGTAAGTTCTTTATAAATTTTGGATATTAATCCCTTATCAGATGTATCAATATGTTCTCCCTTTCAGTGGGTTGTCTTTTTATTTTGCTGATGGTTTCCTTTTCTGTGTAAAATACTTTTTGTTCAATGTAGTCCCATCTGTTTATTTTTCTCTTGTGTCCCTTGCCTGAGGAGATATATCAGAAAAAATATTGATCCACGCATTGTCTGAGATCTTACTGCCTATATTTTCTTCATAGGATTTCTATTGTTTCAGGTCTAAAGTTTAAGTTTTTAATCCATTTTGAATTTATTATTCTGTGTGGCATAACAACCCAATTAAAAAATGGGCAAAGGACCTGAACAGACACTTCTCCAAGGAGGACATACAAAGGGCTCAGAGACATATGAAAAGATTCTCAGCATCATTAGTCATCAGAGAGGTGCAAATTAAAACCACAGTGAGATACCACTTCACACCATTCTCACACAGTGAGAATGGCCATCATAAACAAATCAACAAACAACAAGTACTAGGGAGGATGTGGAGAAAAGGGAACCCTAGTGCACTGCTGGTGAGAATGCAGACTGGTGCACCCATTATGGAAAACAGTATGGAATTTTCTAAGAAAACTAAAAATGGAACTGCCTTTTGACACAGCAATTCCACTGCTGGGATCATACCCTAAGAGCCCTGAAATACCTATCCAAAAGACCCTATGCACCCCAATGTTCATAGCAGCACAATTTACAATAACCAAGTGCTGGAAGCAACATAAGTGCCCATCAGTAAATGAATGTATCAAAAAACTGTGGTACATTTACACAATGGAATATTACACAGCAGAAAGAAAAAACTAGCTCCTTCCCTTTGTGACAACATGGATGGATCTGGAGAGCATTATGCTAAGCGGAATAAGTCAGGTGGTAAAAGACAAATATCATATGATCTCACCTATAAGTGGAATCTAATCAACAAAACAAACAAGCAAGCAAAATATAACCAGAGACATTGAAATTAAGAACATACTGACAGTAACCAGAGGGAGGATGGGAGGGGATAATGGGGGGAAAAGAGAAAATAGTTGTCAGGAAATATATAAAGGACACATGGATAAAACCAAAGGTGGTTAGGATCAAGGGTAGGAAGTGGGAGTGGCTGCAGTGGGGGAGAGTGGGGGGTGAAAATGGAGACAACTGTACTTGAACAACAATAAAAAAAAGAATTTAACCTATACTATTAACTCTGACTAAGGAACATCAGTCTAAGAGATGGGAAACAGAATATGCTTCATGTATTAACATGTCTCAACTACACAAGAAGAAAACATATTAAGTGCAATACGCGCCATAGCTATCTAGTTCATTTCCTAAGCCTTAACACACTTTGAAATATAATCACCCCCAAAAATATGCTGGTGTTATATTTTTCATTGTTAATTTCTTAAAATACATATTACATGAATCATCTATTCCAAAAAAAGAAGGTGGTCTAATTTCATTATTGCATGTACCTGTCCAATATTCCAAACACCATTTATTGAATAAACCATCTTTAGCCCATTGTATGTGTTTGCTTCCTCTGTCAAATATGAATTGACTATAAATGTGTGGGTTTATTTCTGGGCTTTCTATCCTCTTCTATTTGTCTATGTGTCTGTTTTTATCCCAGTACCATACTGTTTTGATTACTATGGCCTTATTAGGTAGCATGATTCCTCCAACTTTGTTCTTCTTTCTCAAGAGCATTGTTGCTATTTGGGCCTTTTGTGATTCCGTATAAATTTTTGGAATATTTGTTCTAGTTCTGTTAAATGTGTCATTGGTATCTTGAGGTTCATTGCAGTGTTATTTATAATCGGTTTTGGAACCGATTTGGAACCAGCCCAAGTGTCCATCAGTGGATGAGTGGATGAAACAACTGTGGGATATTTACACAATGGCGTGTTACTCAGTCATTAAAAGGAAGAAAATTTTACCCTTTGTAATAGCATGAATAAACCTACAGAACATTATGCTAAATGAAATAAGCCAGTCACACAAAGACAAATACCATATAATTTTACTCCTATGTGGAATCTAATACCAAACTGAACTAACAAGGAAAATGGGGACAGACTGATAGAGAGCAGGATGGCAGCTAAGAGGGTTAGGGGCAGAGTGATCAAGCAAAAACGAAAGAGCACTGGTGGACATGGACAGCAGTGTGGTGCTTGCTGGGGGGAAGGGTTGGGTGGAGGTGGGAGATGGTATAAGGTGGACAAATGGTAATGGAAAAAATACAATAAAAATAAATTTTGAAAAAATGTAGTCCCCACCAGAGTGGCTGTGATCTGGAACGTTCTAAATACAGTGATCCCTCACCTGTCGCAGGAGTTACGTTCCAGAGACCCCCGCGATAGATGACAACCCACAAAGTACTGGCGTTATATTTATTATTTATGTATATTTTAAGGCTTTATAAACCCTTCCCACACTCCTATAAACCTTTCCCACTCTCTTATTAACCTTTCCCACACTCTTATAAACACTTCATATGGTCTTAAGCACTTTCTACACTCTTAAACCTACGTAATTTTAACAACATATAAAATTCTATATGGGTCCTCACCAGTGAAGTAGATAGCTGTCCCTCGCTATATCACAGCTCACTTATTGCAGCTTCGCTGTATCACGGTTTTAACCCTACTCTCTGCCATACCTTTTAGCTCAAATATCCAGATCTTAGCCTCACTGGTGATATATTAAATGGCTCTGCTGAAAAATGTCATTTCCTACACCAAGATGTTTATCACTTTTAAAAATTTTGTCTCAATCATTACCTATTTCCTCTTTTAAGCTTCTAGTATAACCTTCTCATGCTCTGTGTTAATACAATTTATTCACTTACACTAGAGGCAGGATCCATAAGCTAAACAATAAAGGGAAAGAAAAAATGGCAAAGTATAAGAGGAGGAAGGGAGGAAGAAAGGAGAAAAGAGCTAAAGAGAAGAAAGACGCAGAAATGAAGAAATCAGGAGAAAGAGACAAAGGAGAAAAAAAGTAGGAGGGAGAGAGGGAGGGAAGCAGGAGGGAGGGGAGGGAGAAAGTAAGGAGAAAAGCAAGAAAGAAAGTTAGGGATAAAGGGGAGGAAGGGGTGCAAAGGTAAGGAAACTCAAATCTCCTGAATTGTATTAGATTACTTCCCCTCCTACAAATCTGTTTATGTTTTTAATCGTAAAATTTTTAGAAATTGGATTTTAAATATCTAGTCCAATACTATATATAAAGAGAAATTTCACCAAAATCATAAAATTAGTCATAGATTCAATACCATCTTTTCATTATATACCACTGTGTTTTCTCCCTATTATAGGCATATTATAAGCTGCATTCTCAAAAAAAAAACCATGATATCCAAGTCATATGTACATATGTATCCAAGGTTTGATTTCAGATGATTTGTTTAACTACTTAAGCATTACAAAATATATTATTTAACAAAGTTGCTTAAGAAATTATATTGTTTTATTCAGTAATATTGCTTGAACTTCTGATAATAATCTCAAAAATAATAAATACTTCAAGTTTAATCATCAAGACTATGTTTTGGTGGAAGTAAAACTTTTATCCCTGGATTTCTGAATGAACTTTCAGGCATAGAAAACCATTTCCTTAAGACTTATAGTTGTGGTAGGGAGAAAATGCAGACAACTGTAATTGAACAACAATAAACTAATAAAAAAAACCCTCTAAAAAACTTCCCTAAAAGAGACAGTTGTTTAAAACAACAAAAGACAGTTGTTTAATAGGACTACTCTAGAAGACCCTCAGGATTCCCTTTGTTTTTCTAAATTCTAAAATGTGTTAGAAAGTAAGAAAGATAGTGTCTATATCTTTAAAGCAAGCAAAGTGACAGTGTAATACATTAATTTTTTTTGCTTTTTAGATTTAGTATTTATATAAACAATTTATAGAACTAAAATGGAAAGAAAATCAGATCAATGTCAGATGCATGGCCTTAAAATGAAAAGTTAATGAGAGTTGTAAAAGTGTTCCCCTGTTTTATGCTTAATTTATCATTAAGTTAAA
Organism: Carollia perspicillata; assembly: GCA_004027735.1. Classification (NCBI taxonomy): domain Eukaryota; kingdom Metazoa; phylum Chordata; class Mammalia; order Chiroptera; family Phyllostomidae; genus Carollia; species Carollia perspicillata. The sequence goes on along the minus strand of PVKM010022907.1, from coordinate 11,967 downwards.
CCTCAAACAGAAGCTTTAGAACAACACACACACACACACACACACACACACACACACACACGGACATAAACTAATGCATTCCATTGTCATCGAAAATATAAAGCTTAGCTGTCCCCAGGGCAAGTAGAATGAGCTTCTCAGCTACTCATCTGGGTTTCAATATGGCATCTTGACAAGCAGATAATCTTTAGTACACAAAACAACTCCACAAGTAAAAACCAGTTCAAAGACAACCTTTGTAGAAAGCCAGTTCTTATTTTGACAGAGCATTATTTTAGCACTGGATTAGAATCTAAATTTGTGAAAGATGTTCCAGTAAAATGTTTTTGCTTTTTTTATGAAATTTTTTTCCTAGGGTGATTTAATTAAATTAATTGCATATCAAAAATAATTGCCATGATGTTGAAGTGTTATTGTTTGTCCTTCTTGCAATGTTAAACAACATGTACATATTTTAAAGGGTTAAGTATATTCTACCTGCAAAAAACTTAAGGAATGTGTGAATATTGCTTGAACATAAAAGCTTATAAAAATGTTGCTATTGTGCCCATGTTTAACTATTTTTAGTAAAATATTTAAATAGCTCCAACTGAAGTCATAGTAATACATCAAAGATTGTATGCTTCATGATGACTATAGCTTTGTTGGACTATTAAAGCAATAGACTATCTTTCATCACACTGAATTTGTTTTTTGTTCAATTTTCTTCCTGCTCAATATGTCTTTATATTCTGTTTGAAATACAGATCTATCTTGTCACTTCTAAATTATTTTATAACTTTCTGAATTTACCTAAAATATTGCTTACTTCAAAATTGAAATACTTTTATTTTTCAAGATATTTGATTCATGTGTATATGACTTTTGAATTTTCTAATATGTCATCATTTTATATCATAAACAGACTAATGTTAACTTTAGGTGACCAATTTTTTTGTTTACTGTGTCAAGTAACAAAATTAACTATAACTACAGTAAGTAGTTAGGAGATACACAAAGCAAAAGAACTAAAATATGACATCAAAAACAAAGTGTGGGGGCAGCAAAAATGTAGTGGTTTTACAATGCATTCAACCATAAAACCTATCAGATTAACAGAATTATGACGATGATGATAATTATTGTTATTATTAATCAAGGATTTTGAACCAATGTGCTTCAAGAATTTTTAAGACATGCAATATCTGACTATTTAGTCAGGGGCACTGATTTCTTTTCCCTTATATTATAAACTAAAAAAAAATGACAACAGCCGACAAAAAAATTGCTATCCAGTGTGAATAAATCAAAATTATATCTATTTTTGTCATGTCCGCAAAAAATTAATGTGATTTTAGTGTGCCACAGAATTTTAGTAATTAATTTGTGTACCTTGACATGAAAAAGATTAAAAAATGCTGATACAGAGTGTATATATGTACATATATATAACTCATGATAATAACTTAAGAATACACACACATGCACATAAGTCATGGTAACCAAAAACCTATAAAACATACACAGAAAGTAAAGAGAAAGGAACCCAAACATAACATGAAAGAAAACCAGCAAACCACAGGGAAGAGACCAAGAGAAGAAGAAAGAAATAGAGAACTACAAAAACACCCAAAAACAAATTAACAAAATTGCAAAAGCACACACCTAAATGCAAAAGAACTAAAATTCCCAACCGAAAGACTAAGGGTAGTTGAAAGGATAAAAAACAACCCATCCGTATGCTGTCTACAGGAGACATCAGATTAAAAGACACAGAGTAAAAGTGAAGGGATGGAAAAAGATATTCCATGCAAATAAAAATGAAAAGTAAAAGAAAATTTGGTTAGCGATACTCATATCAGACAAAATAGACTTTAAGACAAAGACTCTGAAAAGAAACACACCCAAAATAGGAGCTCCTAAATCTATAAAGCAAACATTAAGGACATAAAAGGAGAAATTGAGAATATTATAATAATAGTAAGGGACTTCAATACTTCACTTACATTAATGGATAGATCAGCCAATAGAAGAACAATAAGGAAAGATTCACCTTAAATGACACCTTAGAGAAGATGACCTTAATAGATACAGGAAAAATTGCATTCCAAAACTGCAGAAAACATATTTTTTAAAGGTGCATAGAACATTCTCCAAGATAGATTACATCCTAGGCCCCCCAAAATCCTCAGTAAATACAAGATTAAATCATATCAAGCATCTTTTCTGACCACAACAGTAAGACACTAAATATGAACTACAATAAGAAAACTTTAAAAACACAAACATGTGGAGACTAAACAGCTTGCTATGAAAAAAGCAGTGGATCAAAGAAGAAATTAAAGAGAAAACTTAAAAGGTATCTTGAGACAAATGGAAATAAAAACATAGCTCTCCAAAATCTACGGGATGCAGCAAAAGCAAGTCTAAGAGGGAAGTTCATATCAATACATGTTTACCTTAAGAAACAAGAAAAATCCCAAATAATCTAACTTCCCACCTAAAGGAACTAGAAAAAGAAAAAAAAAAAACAGAATTCTAAGTAAATAAGTGAAAGGAAATAAATTGGGGCAGAAATAAATGAAATAGAGACCAAAGAAACAGTAAAAATTCATGAAACTGATACTTTGAACAGAAAAACAAAATTAATAAACCTTTAGTCAAACTCATCAAAGAAAAAAAGGGAGTGCCCAAATAAATAAAATCAGAAATAAAAAGAAGTTATAACTGGCACCATAGAAATACAAAGGATAATAAAAGAATACTGTAAATATATATATGCCAACAAATTGGACAACATAGAAAAAACGTATAAACTTCTAGAAACATACAACTTTCCAAGACTGAACAGAAAATCTGAGCAGACCAATTGCTAATAACGAAATTGAATCAGTAATAAAAAAAAATTGCTATAAACAAAAGTCCAAGGCCAGACAATTTCACAGGGAATCTTACCAACCTTTTAATAAGAATTAATACTCTTTCTTCTAAAATGATTTTAAAAATTGAAGAGGAAGCAACACCTTCAAAGTCATTTTACAAGGCCAACATTACCCTGATACCAAAACCAGACAAAAACAACAACAAAATTACAGCCAACATTCCTGAAAAACATAGATGTAAAAATTCTCAACAAAATATTAGCAAGACAAATTCAACAACACATTGAAGATTCATACATCATAATCAAATGGGTTTATTCCAGGGATGCAAGGATGGTCAAATATACATAAATATCAACAGGATGCACTACATTAATAAAACCAAGAATAAAAATCATGACCTTTTCAATAGATGCAGAAAAATTATTTAACAAAACTCAATATACATTTATGATAAAAACTCTCATCAAGGTAAGTACAGAGGGAACAAACCTCAACATAATAAAGGCTACAAATTATAAACCCACAGCTAACATTATATTCAATGGTGAAAAGCTGAGAATTTTTCCTGTAATATCAAAACAAGACTAAAATGTCCCCATCACCACTCATATTCAACACAGTACTGGAAGTCCTAGTCACAGCAATTGACAAAAAGAGAAAAAGAAAGAAAAGACTTCCAGCCAAGATGGAGGCATAGGTAGACACACTGTGCCTCTTCGCACAACCAAAAGAAGGACGACAACAATTTAGAAACAAAAAATAACCAGAACCAACAGAAAATTGAACTGTATGGAAATCTGACAACAAAAGAGTTAAAGTAGACATATTCATCCAGAACAGTCGGAGGGGTGGAGTCAGCAGCTGGGCAGAGAGGGGTCGGAGAGGGGTCGCAGCAAAGCAGCCGCTGGCGAACCGGGGCGCACAAGGCAGCAACTGTCAGACCTGGCCAGGCAGGGGATTGTGGAAGGGCACGGCACCTGGAGGACAGGGCAGACCCACATTCATGTGCAGATAAACCAGGCGAAACTGGGGAGTGAGACAGATGGTGCAACCCAGGGTCCCAGCACCAGGACATAAAGCCTCAAAACACCTATTGAAAACACCTGTGAGGGGTGAGGTGCCAGGAGAAACTCCCAGCCTCATAGGAGAGTTCATTGGCGAGATCCACAGGGTCCTAGAATGTACATGAACCCACACACCTGGGAATCAGCACCAGAAGGGCCCAGTTTGCTTGGGGGAAGTGGGAGAAGTGACTCAAATCCAACAGAGAGTGGAGCAAGTGCCATTGTTCCCTCTCGGACCTACATACAGCATCACAAACCAGTGACTAGATTGCTCTGCCCTGGTGAATACCTAAGACTCCACCCCTCATATGTAACAGGTGAGTGAAGACAAAAAAAAAAAAAAAGGCCCAAATGAAAGAACAGATCAGAGCTCCAAAACAAATACAATTAGCAACTAAGAGATAGTCAACCTATTAGATGCACAGTTCAAAACACTGGTAGTCAGGATGCTTACAGAATTGGTTGAATTTGGTTGCAAATTAGATGAAAAAATGAAGACTACACTAAGTGAAATAAAGAAAAATGTACAGGGGATCAACAGTGATGGGAAGGAAACTGGAACTCAAATCAATGGTGCAGACCAGAAGGAAGAAAGATACGTGTAATCAGAAAAGAATGAGGAAACAAGAATTAAAAAAAATGAGGAGAGGCTTAGAAAGCTCCAGGACATATTTAGATGTTCCAATATCTGAATTATAGGGGTACCAGAAGGAGAAGAGGAAGAGCAACAAGTGGAAACGTTATTTGAATAAATAATAAAGGAGTACTTCCCCATTCTGGCAAAGGAAATAGACTTCCAGGAAGTCCAGGAAGCTCCGAGTCCCAAAGAAGTTGGACCCAAGGAGGAACACACCAAGGTACATCATAATTACATTAGCCAAGATTAAAATGAAGGAGAGAATCCTAGAAGGAGCAATAGATAAGGAGACAGTTATCTACAAAGGAGTGCCCATAAGAATGTCAGCTGATTTCTCAAAAGAGACCTCACAGGCAAGAAGGGGCTGGAAAGAAGTGTTCCAAGTCATGAAAGGCAAGGACCTACATCCAAGATTGCTCTACCCAGCAAAGCTTTCATTTAGAATGGAAGGGCAGATAAAGTGCTTCTCAGATAAGCTCAAGTTAAAGGAGTTCCTCATCACCAAGCCCTTATTGTATGGAATGTTAAAGGGTCTTATCTAAGAAAAAGAAGATAAAAAACATGTACAGTAAAATGATTGAAAACTCACAATTATTAACAATCACACCTTAAACAAAAACAAAAACAAACTAAGCAAACAACTAGAACAGGAACAGAACCACAGATACGGCAATCACATGGAGGGTTAGCAACAGGGTTGTGGGAGGAAGGGGGGGAAGGTACAGAGAATAAATAACATAGATAGTAGATAGAAAATAGACAGGGGATGGGTAAGAATAGTATGGGAAATGCAGAAGCTAAAGAACTTATGACACATGGATATGAACTAAAGGGGGTGAATGTGGGTGGGAGGGGGTGCAGGATGGAGGGGAGTGAAGGAGAAAAATGGGACAACTGTAATAACATAATCAATAAAATATATTTTTTCAAAAAAGAAAGAAAAGACATACAAATCAGAAAGGAAAAAATAAAATTGTCACTATATCCAGATGACATGACACTAGGTAGAAAAAATCTTAAAGACACTAACAAAAAAAAAACTATTAAAACTAATAAATGAATTCAATAAAGTTGCAGGATGCAAAATTAATATATAGAAAGATTTTCCACTTTATATACTAATTATCACTACCAGAAAGAGGCATTAAGAAAACAATTTCATTTACAATTACATCAACAGAATAAATTAATCAAGGAGGTAGAAGATCGGTACTCTAAAAACTATGACATTGATAAAAGACATCGAAAATGACTCAAATAAATGGAAGGATATACTGTGCTCATGGGTTGGAAGAATTATACTATTAAAATGTCAGTGCTACCCAAAGCAGGCTATGGATTCAATGCAATCCCTATCAAAATACCAATGACTTTTGCAGAACAAGAACAAATGTAAAATTCTTATGGAACCACAAAATATCCCAAACGGCCAAAGCAATCTTGGGAAAGAACAAAATAGGAGGTATCATGCTCCTTGATTTCAAACCATGTACAAATCATATGCAAAAATAAACTCAAATGGATTAAAGACTTAAACCATAAAACTCATAGAGGAAAACATAGGCAAAGGACACTTTGACACCAGTCTCCGCAATATATTTTTTGATATATTTACCCAGACAATGACAACAAATGAAAAAATGAACAAATGAGACTATATCAAACTAAAAAGCTTTTTCACAGCAAAGAAAACCATCAACAAAACAAAAAGACACTTACTTAATGAGAAAACATATGTGCAAATCATATATCCCATAAGGGATTAATATCAACAATATATTAAAAATAAATACAATTCAATAACAAAAAATAATCCAATTAAAAAACTGACAGAGGACCTCAATAGTCATTTTTCCAAAGAAGGCGTACAGGTAGACAACAGACATGAAGAGATGCTCACCATCAGTAATCGTCAGAGAAATGTAAATCAAAACTACAATGAGATACCACCTGACCCTGTCAGGATGGCTGTGGTCAAAAAGCAAGGATGTGGAGAATAAGGAATCCTCATACACCGTTGGTGGGATTGCAAATTGGTGAAGTCACCGTGAAAAAACAGTATAGAACGTACAAAACATTAAAAATAGAACTAACATATGACCTAGAATTCCACTTCTGAGATTTATTCAAATAAACACAAATTAAAAGGATATGTGCGCCTCTATGTTCATTGCAGCATTATTTACGATAGCCAAGACATGCAAGCAGCCTGGGTGCCAATCAGTAGATGATTGGATGTAGAAGATGCGGAACAGGAACCCCTGTGCACTGTTGGTAGGATTGCAAATTGGTGCAGCCCCTATGGAAAACAGTATGGAGGTTCCTCAAGAAATTAAAAATAGAACTACCCATGATCCAGCATATTCCAATTCTGGGTATATTTTTGAAGAAATCCAAAACACTAATTCAAAAAGATTTATGCATCCCTGTGTTCATTGCAGCATCGTTTATAGTAGCCCAGATATGGAAGCAGCCCAAGTGGCCAAAAATAGACGACCAGGTAAAGAAGACGTGGTGCACGTATGCAATGGAACATTATTCAACACAAAGGAATGGAATCTTACCCCTTACAGCATCGCTAGACCTATAGGGTATTATACTGAGTGAAATAAGTCAAAAAGATGAAGACAAATGCCGTATGATTTCACTTGTATATGGAATCTAAAAAAATGAACAAAAACAAAACACATAACAAAACAAACCAATAATGGCTGTTTGTTCTGATTAGCAGACCAAAGAACAAACGGATCACTGCCAGAAGGGGCGTGAGTGGGGTGGGAGGTGAAGGGAAATAAAAGGCCCAAACTTCCAGTTACAAAATAAATGTCATGAACATGTACAGCACCGGATACTGTCATAATAATATCATAGCTTCGAATTGTGACAGATGGTTACCAGACTTATCAGGGTGACCACATCATGATGTACATAAATTCAAATCACTGTGTTGACACCTAAAACTAATATAATGTATGTCAACTATACTTTAATGAAAAATAAATAATAAAAACCAAAACATAAACTTAAAAAATATTTTATTTTATTTTTAATTTAATTTGTTAGGGTGACACTAGTTAGTAAAATTACCTAAGTTACAGGCACACAATTCTAGAATCCATCATCTGTATTTGTGTGCTCACCACCCCGAGTCAAGTCTCCTTCCAACATCATTTATCCCCTGCTTACCCTCTCCTACCTCCCCTCTCCCCTCTTTCTCCCTGGTAATCACTATACTGATGTCTATGAGGTTGGTTTGATTTGTTTGCTTAATCCCTGCAAAAAAATCATTTAAAAAAAAGGAGAGAACTGTCAGCTTCTCTTGGCCTACCTTACTCTGCTCAGACACTGAAACTTAGCTCAGGAGTCAATGTCCTATAGGAAGTTCCCCATATACCCCAAGTGTGGGCTATTTCCATTCCATTTGTCCTCAGAAGACCAGGGTATTTGATCCTAGTATTAAAAAAGATTTTAAAAATAAAAAAAAATATCCTAGCATACTACTGAGTTCATAATAAGCATTCAATAAATGCTTGCTGTTGAACTCTTTATTAATAATCCTAAAACTGGTACCTGAAGTAATAACAATAGCTAATATTTACTTTCTAGGTAGTCAGTAATATCCTAAGCAGTTATTATGAATTATTTTCTTTTTACCCAGAGGGCCTCAATGTGAGTTTTCCAAACCAACGGGTCAGCATTGCCTGGGATCTTGCTAAAAATGTAAGTTCTTGGGTGCAACCTCAGACCTAATAAATCAGGAATTCTGGGGTTGTGTCACTACAGCCTGTGTTTTATTTAACAAGCCTTCCAGATCATTCTGACACCTGCTAAACTTCTAGAAATGTTGCTGTAAATAGACATGATTTTGATCCCTAACATAATTGTTTTATAAAAATTAATAGTGTGAAATGAAAACGTACCTTCTAAAAGAATCAAAAAGATCCCTATTACCTTCTCATTTTAGTCTGCAGACTCTTTTTAATAAGACAAAAATGGCTGTTATTTAACTGTTACTGTTCTTTTTTTTTCACTGTAGTTTGCTAATTAAAGTTATTGGATTGTGTGCCTGCCACCCAAAGTCAAATACTCTTCATCACCATATATTTGATCCCCTTTATCCTTTACCATATAATTTAAAAATAAAAATAAAGTTATTATTTATACTCTGGTTTCTCTTCACATCATATAAATCTTTTGCCTTTTTTTAAAATGAAGTTATTGAAAGAAACTTGTAATATCATTATACAATAAGAATTTGTTTACATTAGTGTTTCTAAAATCCATTCCAACTGTATTTTCTATATAAGTGGCCACACAATGCACAAACGGCATCGTGACACAGTAATACGCTTGGTACCTTGTACACATTCCAAATTTACAGACACTGTTCATTACCAATTTAGCAGTCAACCCTGCCATCTCAAAGTGCTGTTGTAGAGTATAAGAATTAAAATATTGCAATTGTTTTCTGTTTTCCCTAATAGTGACAAGTCAACATTGCTATATTTTCCTCTTTTTTTGTTGTTGTTCAAGTACAGTCTCCATTTTCCCCCCACTGTTCTGTCCCGCCCCACCAACCCCCCTTCTACCCTCAATTCTAGTCTCCTTTGGTTTGACCATAAGTCCTTTATACGCGTCATTTTCCTCTTAACAGTGTGAGAAGCTTTAGAAGGTCAAATAATCAATTTTATGCCATTTATTATATACAAGCTTCTTTGAAGAAAAAGATTGTGTATGAATTATTATGTATTGCTGTGTAACAGATCACACTACACTTTTAGGCTTAAAGCAAAAAGATTAATATAAATAGTAATACCTTAAGAATCCTGAAACACTAACCCAAAAGAACCTATGGATCCCAATGTTCATAAGCAGCACAATTTACACTAGCCAAGTACCGGAAGCAAACTAAATGCCCATCAGTAAATGAGTGGATCAAAAAACTATGGAACATTTACACAATGGAATACTACACAGCACAGAGAAAGAAGGAGCTCCTACCCTTTGCAACAGCATGGATGGAACTGGATAGTACGCTAAGTGAAATAAGCCAGGCGGTGAAAGACAAATACCATATGATCTCACCTTTAACAGGAGCCCAAGCAAAATATAATCAGAGACACTGAAGTTAAAAACAATCTGATAGTAACCAGAGGGGAGGTGGGAGGGGACAGTGGGGGTAACGGTTTTCAAAAACAAGTATCAAGGTCACATGGACAAAATGAAGGGTGGGGGTGGAAGCAAGGGAGGGAGGTGGATTTGGCTGGAGTGGGGGGAAGAGAGGTGGGGGGTAAACGAAGACAACTGTAATTGAACAACAATAAAATAGTTTTAAAATTAAAAAATATATATATAAAGAGCATTTATTTTTGCTCACAAATCAGCAGTTTGAGTAGGGTTCAGAATAGATGACTGATCTCCACTCCACGCAATGGGAGCTGAGGCAGCTGCACCAGGGCTCAGCATACACCTTCGAGGTGGCTCCCCCCATGGCTGGTAAATTGATGCGAACTCTCACGTGGCTCAGCCAGGGGCCTCTATTCCTTTTTATATAGATCCCTTCACAGGCCTGCTTGGGTTTCCATTCCATACAACATGGCAGCTAGAGTCCAAGAACAAGTATTCCGAGGGACAAGGAGCGAAACGACCATTCTCCTAATATCTTGTACAGAAAACCACCACCACTTCACTCTCACTATGCACTGCTGGTCAAGTAGTCTCATGACCTTCCTAGAGTCAAGGGAAGGAACACAGACCCTGACCTCCTGATGAAAGGAATCTCACAGAATTTATGGCTATCTTCAGCATGCCACAAATTATTTGTTCACTTAAATACACTACAGGTTTTGAGCTAATGATATTTCAAGGCAGGTTTGATATATTCTATTTGTTTTTAGGTTCTTTATAAAATATTTCTATTTTGAAATTCAATCAGAGTAAAAAGAAGAAAATTTTAAAAAATCTCAATATACTCAAGAGTAAAATATGTAGAGAAGAAACTGAATACCAGCATCACCTACTAAAATTAAGCCTGTAACTCAACAAACAGTAAACAGTTCATTACAAGGGCACCTGGTGGCCCTGGCTGGTGAGGCTCAGTGGACTGGGCATCATCCTGCATGCGGAAAGGTGGCTGGCTGGGTCCCCAGTCAGGGCACATGGGTGGGCCGCAGGCCAGGTCCCAGCTGGGGGCACGCAAGAGGCAAGCAATCCACGTTTCTCTTCTACATCAGCTTTCTCTCCCTCTCTTCCTCTCTCTCTAAAAATAAATGAATCAAATCTTTAAAAAAAATAAAAGGGTCATCTGGTAAACTTATTCCTGTAAGACCTGAATACCATGTATCATGAAGCAAGCAGATCAAATTCTTAGCATTCTGTTGTCTTAGTCAAAGTGTGCGGATTTATAAACACAGCTGGTCTCAACTCAAATTTTGAAAAAATGAAATGTGTGCAACTAATAATAAAGAAATACTAAATTTCTATGTTTACTCAATAATAGATGTTTAATTTTATACTGAATTATCCTGAACAAAATTTCCTTAATTCTCTATTCCACTAATCTTTGGAGCAGAAAATAGAGAAATATTTTTGATGAACTTTAAGGGTTAACAAATATACAAGATATGGAGCAAGAACAGGACTGTAAAAGAGAGCAATTTAAGGGACTGATCCCTTTGAAATTTAGAAAAGAAATAAAAGTATATGAATATCAGAAATATTTGAGGGAAACCATATCACCCCATGTTGCCATGGGCTAAAATTTAACTGCATAGAGCAATTAAGAAATATTGTTATTTGAGAGTCGAAAGTTCGCACTGTAAACTATAAGGTGGGTCTTCCGGTTGTTTTGTTACTGATGGGCAAATCCACTGGTAATGCTTTGACTTAACATAGAGATTGACCATGAGTTAGCCAACCATTCATTAAATTTCATAAACACATGAAGTCTAAGAGAAACCACTAATTTCAAAGAGTAAATAAATGAAAAGAAAATGTATTAATGATACATCTGTAATTTTATAAAGTAGCATTTAAGAGATAAGCATTATTTTAACTAATACATTGTTGAGTGGTAATTAATTTGAAGTAAAAAAGTTTCTTGGATACATCGCACATGTGGTTCAGATGCAGTCAACTGCTTCCCTCTTCTGGCCAAAGGTGGAGGAAAGTTTGGTTTTTACTGTTGAATCTGAACAAGACTGTCTTCACAATCAGCTCTAAAATTAGGTTTTCACAATGAAAATTTACTGTATTTTCAATCACCAAGATAAAATCAATGTAACTCAGAAATCATAGGTTAACATGTTTAGGAATTATTTTCTAGGAAAGCCACTGAGCTTTTCATCTGTAAGATTTTCTGTAGTGTATGCTTGATGCAAATGTGTTTGCCAAACAGTCTTGA
>PVKM010022906.1:0-21508 GCA_004027735.1 Carollia perspicillata | reverse complement strand
GGGATTTTTTTCTTGATTTCTGCTTCTGCTGTTTCATTGTTGGTATACAAAAATGCCTTTGATTTCTGGATATTGACTTTGTATCCCGCTGTTTTGCCAAATTCATTTATTAGGTTGAGCAGTTTTGGGGTAGAGTCTATAGGATTTTTCATGTACACTATCATATCATCTGCAAACAGTGACAGTTTTGTTTCCTCCTCTCCAATTTGGATGCCTTTTATTTCCTTTTCTTGTCTGATTGCTGTGGCTAGAACTTCCAAAACTATATTAAATAGAAGTGGTGAAAGTGGACAACCTTGTCTTGTTCCTGATCTTAGTGGAAAAGCTTTTAGTTTTTGTCCATTGAGTATGATGTTGGCTGTAGGTTTCTCATATATGGCCTTTATTATGTTGAGGAATGCTCCCTTAATTCCCACTTTGCTGAGGGTTTTGATCATAAATGGGTGCTGTACCTTGTCAAATGCTTTTTCCACATCTATTGATATGATCATGTGATTTTTGTCTTCGCTTTTGTTTATGTGATGTATTACATTTACTGATTTGCGAATGTTGAACCATCCTTGCATCCCTGGGATGAATCCCACTTGGTCATGGTGTATGATCTTTTTAATGTATTGCTGGATGCCATTTGCCAATGTTTTGTTGAGGATTTTAGCGTCTATGTTCATCAGCGATATTGGCCTGAAGTTTTCTTTCTTTGTTGTGTCTTTATCTAGTTTTGGGATTAGGATGGTGCTGGCTTCATAGAAGGAGTTTGGGAGTCTTCCATCACTTTGAATTTTTTGAAATAGTCTGTGAAGGATACGGGTTAGCTCTTACTTAAACGCTCTGTAGAATTCTCCTGTGAAACCATCTGGTTCAGGGCTTTTGTGCTTCGGGAGTTTTTTTATCACTGCTTCAATTTCATCTGCTGTTATTGGTCTGTTCAGGCTTCCTGCTTTTTCTTCATTTTGTTTTGGAAGATTCTATTTTTCTAGAAATGTGTCCATCTCACCTGGGTTTTCAAATGTCTTGGCATATAGATCCTCATAGTAATTTCTTACAATCCTTTGCATTTCCGTGGTGTCAGTTGTAATCTCTCCTCTTTCATTTCTGATTGTGTTTATTTGGGTCCTCTCTCTTTTTTCTTGTTCCTTAGATTTTTTAAAAACTTTTTTCTGATTATAATGGAATGAATTAATGTAGTGATTTTATAAGGTACAAAAATGAGTGATAAGAAAAATAATTATCACCCATTTTCCTACCACTCAAGAATTACCAGAAATAATTTTAAAGGTATGTTTTTGAAAAGTTGTTACACCTTTTATTTGCTTTACCCAGTCTCACTGTCTTGCAGCCTGTCAAGGCCTAGCAGGTTCAATCTAGCTAGGGCGGCATAAGAAAATGAGTGAAGCCATGGGGATATTTGAGATGCCTTTATTCACAGGTGGGCAAGCCACACACACTGCAAAAAACATGGCTCCCTGCATGTCTCTGGTGACACACATCATGGCCCTTGCTCCACACTGTGGCATCTGTTGTGGCACCCAGCAGGGAGTCCCTGGCCCCTCTTAAATACTAGAACAACAAAGCCAACAAAATGCCAGAAAATTATGTATCATTATTCTGCTCATGCAAGCATACTTCATGTTGTGGGAGCACTCTTTCAACCCAGTCTCAAGGCTATGGGGACACTACTTATCAGGACCCTTGAAGGCTATGGCAATACTGCTTTCCTTAGTTACCCAGAAACCTGAGTAAGAAAGCCAGACTGCCTCCACTTACCCTACAGTCTACTCCTTCTTGGTTCCTCACTGCACAGTCTACATGAAGATGTCCTCCACAAGGTTCCCTTGGTGAGGAGGGCAGAGCCCTATACCCATAACTCACAACAGTAGTATAGGCTACAGCAACAAACAAGCAAAAAACAAGTATTACCACCTAGGACAGCAAGAATTCACTGCCTTTCAGTGGCTAGGGATGCCCACCATTCTTGTAAAGGATCACCTGTCAGGCATTCAATGGCACAGGTCTCAGAGGCTGATGACCATAAAGCTTGACTAACATTGTGTTGGATATCAGGAACATATACACAGTATTCTGCCCCTAGTAGGGTACATACTCCACCTTGGGATGCAGTAAGTATATCTAAAGCCATACGATTTTGCAAGGCTACTTTTATTAATGGATACACTTCCTCATTTAACAGGCTTAAGGAATCATGTGCTGCATTTAATGCATGAGCAGTGTGCAAAGCCAAAATGGTTATCTTGGTCTCAGTGACTACAGAAGCAGCTAGGGGAGGAAAAACAGCTAATGGATAATACCACCAGGGAGTACACTTTACCCAGTGTCATGTTTTAAATGCTTCCTAATTTGTTGGCTGGCTTACAAGAATTTTCTGAATTCAAGCAAGCAAATATGGCCATCCCCAAGTACAATGACTAGTCTAATTTCCAGGCAGGTAAGGCCACCCATATAAGCCACACATCCAGAGAACTCCAGTAGGAACTGCAGCCCATGCCTCATCCCATGCCTCCCAGAAATGCTCTAGAGTCTGAGTCTGATATAGACATGTCAGAGTCCAGCCCACCTGGGCTTGTCCTTTGGGTTCTCAATGCAAAGAGGAGCTGGTCCAGCAGCTCTGTGTCCACAGCTGTGAGCCCAAGTCATCCCATACAGAGTAGCTGCTCAATGGCTTGGGTCAGTCATACTGCTGCTTTGACCCAGCATAGATGTCAGTCCAGGTCACATTCCACAAGAGACATTCACTATTCCACTGGTTCTGAAGCCAAGTCCAATTTGAGACAGAAGCAGGAGAGATGTGCCATGGGAGGCCAGTCAACATGCTCAGGGGGAGTTGAGTGCAGACTCAGCATGCTGATTGGTTAGCCACTGAGGTATAGGTATGAACCAGTCCACTAAGGTGTTACTTTGCACTCTAAAGGTGAAAACACAGAGCAGTAGTAGGCACCACTAAAGTCAAGTCACAACCCCCAGGCAATGTACAAGCAAGCTTCTGGTCAGCCGATATGACAATGACTGGAAGAGGGGTTTTTCTGAGCATGAATACCAGACCTTTCGTGCCTAAACTGGGGGTTCAGCATCTACTTGCAATAAACAGGGGAGAACTCATAATGGGCCATACGGAAATCACAAAGTTGCCATGAAGAAGCATTTTGTGGTCAGCTGGCCCTGGGTATGTCACCTTTAAGACTGGGGCCATGTCCCAATCACCCAGGGCATTATTTGTAAGTTTCTCTCCTCTCCTTGACTCCAAGGGGCAACAAGCGCCACCCAACACACATGAGGGGCTTTTATTGCCCGAGGCCACATCTAAGTAGCTGTTCGACTTCATTCTAGGCTCTCAGGAGCTGGAAAGAGAATATCCCCTGTTTTTCCATGCCTGATTTGAGCAAGGCATTCTTAGTCTGTACCTGCAGCTGAATTGGAACTGCAGTCCAGTGGAGTAAGGCTTCCACTGGAGTTGGGCCCCCCTCCAACTCCTCTCATTTGAAGTCTGCAAGACAGTCTATAAGTGTTTTGTCCAACCCCTCAGTGTAAAGGTGGTAGCTGCAGCTCACAGGGCCTGCTTTAAGAGACCATTGTACCATCTGGCTTTTTTACTGGGCATACAGGAAAGTTGAAAGGTCTGTGGATGGCCCTAATTATTCCCACCTTCTCCAACTCTCACATCCTCTGATAACTGGTATTGTTTCACTGCCATTACCCATCGTGGGAGTAGCAATTAAACAGAGGGGAATGGTTGGCATGTCCCTCAAAATGGCTTTTACCACTCGCACCTGCAGGCAAAACTCTCCTTCAGTGGTGTGTAGCCACAGACCCTGAAGTATGTCAATACCCAGGACATACTCAGGAATGGGGAAGACATAGACAGTGTGTTCATGGGGGACAGTTGCCCTTCCAGTTCCTGCCTGTCCCCCATAGATGGGTTTCATGGTCCTTTTCCTATTTAAATTTTTGAAGGATATTTCCTCCCTCTTTCTTGGGAGTTTGGCACAGCCAAATGGTCCTCTAGACACACAGGATAGGCCTCTTTGGGTTACACCCCCAGATTTTTGACAGATAATTTAGACCTGCACCGGACTCCAGTGTGCCGGCTCCAGGAGCTCACCCTTGCTGCAGCATGCTGGGAGACCCACTCTGGCCGCAGACTCTGGCTCCTTCCATGGCTGCACTGCCTCTCCTGCCAGGGTATTCAGGCCCCTGCAGCAGTGTCTACCACCATCGTCTTCTTCTGGGACCTTATTGATAGTCAACCCACTCACCTGTGCTGCCTGGAGCCCACCACAGCCACTGCCTCTGAAGCTCTTTGGCTCCCTCCCTATTAGTGTGCTTTCAGAGTGCCAGTTCCAGTCTGCTTTCTTGCAGCCTCCAGGGCCCCGCCTCCTGGAATACTGCTTCAAAGCTCTGGCTCCAGGCACACAGCCTTGGCCCGCAGGCACAGCAGTGCATGCTACTTGCCCACAGGTATCCCCACGTCTTCTGATCAGCAAGCTCTGAGCAGAGCTTTCTGGGTGCCACCGGAGCTGCTGCTGCCACCTAAACACCTGACAGGTTGGAAGTCCTCCAGCCCAGTCACTCTTGGCAACTGTGTTCCACGTGTATGGGAGGCCAGGGAGGGGATCCCAAGCTGCCTAAGTTTAAATTTCCCCCAGGCACCACTGGCTGCTTCCCTCAAGGAACTAAGTTCCTTTCCACCCCCACTCATTTCCCCTAAATTGCTTACTATGAGTAGGGAGGGGGGAAATGCTCTGCTGTTTGGAGACTTTTTGCCAGAGCACAGATTCAAGCCTTCAAGGCTTTTTTTCTGTTTCAGTGTTCTAGTAACTTGGCTGTGTTAGGAAATGCAGTCTCTTTCAGCCTTCAGGGCTTCTTGGAATGGAGCTCTTGGAAAGGCGCTGCATCTTGAAGCCGTCTTCATCTCAGCTCACAAAGCTGAAAGAAACACTCAATCCAAGACTCCCACAGCTGCCTGGGCACTGGGCTTCCCTAGTGTCTACCCACTCATCTGTACTGCCTGGCGAAAGCCCACAGGGCTTTCTCCACAGTAGTGTCTGTGCACCACTGACATCGGGCCAGTCCTGGGGTGGAGGAACAAAATGACCAGGAGCCTTGCCAACTGTCCAGCACCCACCCCCACCCCTGCTGGAGATCCCGCTACTAGTTCCTCCATATTCTGCATTGTAATGAATTCTTCCACAACTATACCATTTGTGTTGCAGCCTATCGAGGCCTAGCAGGTTCACTCTAGCTTCAGGGAGACAGAAGAAAATGTGTGGAGCTGTGGGGATGCTTGACATGCCTTTATTCATGGATGGGTGAACTACACACACTGCAAGCTGCATGTCTCCCTGCAAGTCTCTGTGAGTCACACATTGCGGCCCTTGCGCCCCAGTGTGGCACCCATTGTGGCACCCAACAGGGAGTCCGTAGCCCCCTTTAAATACTAGGTGGGAGAAAGCCAGCAAAAAGCCAGAAAATTGTATAATGTATAATTCTGCTCATGCAAACCCACTTCATGTTATGGGAACAGTTTATTGGACCCAGTCTAAAGGCTACAAGAACAATACTTATTAGGCTCCTCCAAGGCTATGGCAACACTGCTTCCCTTAATTACCCAGACACCTGGATGAGGAAGCTAGACTGCCTCCACTTACCCCTATACTAACACAGGATCTTTTTCTGTTTTCTTGCTTTATGAGTTAGTCTTGGGTCCTAAATAAGCCTGTTAGTTTCTAGACAACAAGGGCTGAGTCAGCATTCACAGAGCCATACAGTCTTAGGCAGGGAATGTCTCCTGCACAGAAATATAGTCCCACCTATTCATTTTTTTTATTGTTGACACTCTTACAGATGCCTCCCATTTTCCTCCTCTTTACCCACCTCCACTCAATCCCTGACCTCCCCTGGACTTCACCACATTGTTGTCTGTGTCCATGGTCTATACATATATGCATATATGATTCAAACAGATCTGATTAAGATAACTCAGATCACTGGGGAGAAGTAGAAAGGGGCCACAAAAGGAGTTTGCCCGGGTAATTGTGGGCAGTCCAGGATGGATTGGCTGAGGAACTGAATGTTTCCAGAGCCAATGGAAATAAAAAGGGGGCTAGCACTCTGACTCAGGGAAAACTCTCTGGTTCCTGAGCTGACTCACTCTCAGGCGCTGGCTCTGGCTCACAAGCTCTTACTCCTCTAGAATGCCTGGCTGATCATGCTACAGCTACCTGCATTCCCCAATGGATTGTACTTTGTATGTCAATGAAGTCCAGACATAGCCTAGAATCTGGCTAGCCTGGCAGAGGATGGCAGGTTTATTCTTTGGGTGTTCTAGAGGGAACAGAGTCTGAGACAGAAGCTTTCCATTCTTCCAAAATTGTGTAGCTTTTGTATATTACATTGTTTTAGATTGAAAAATAACCCTGTAGAAATAAGATAACTAAAAACTAACAGGGAAAAAGATAGGAGAACTCAGGTGGTACAGTTTAGCCTTAATTGATACACTTAAATGTGTAAAGCTGTGGCGTGATAGCCTTAAGTAACTGCTTTTGGAGGGGAGGAAGATGGCAAAGGAGTAGGAGGGAGAAGATTTCCCTTCCCCCTACACACAGGAGGAAAACCTGGCTAATCCAGGGAAAAACAGAGCAGACAGACAACAGTACCCCAGCATATTTGAAAATAGGAGTTCAAAAATTGTAGCGGACACTGAAAAACCAGAAACCAGATGGTAAGCAGGGCAGTAATGTCCCAGGGAACCAACACAGGGATGGGGCGGCTGCTGCCCCAGGCCTGGTGCCCAGAGCTGGCCCCTGCCACAGAGTCCTTGGGAGGCAGCTGGGTCATCTGCTCCCTCCTCCCCGACAGAGCAGGGTCTAAGCAGCACCAGAAGAGGCCTGGTCACAGAGAGGGTAATAAGGACAAAGAGGCAAGAAGCACGGGGCTGTGATCACTCGTGGAGTTTGTGGTCACCAGCTTGGGAGAGCTGAGTCTTGCACTGATGGGCACTGACCCTGATACTCACCGGTCTGGCTGGAGAATTGGGCTACATGGGTGGGGGGCAGGATTGAGTAGGAGGAATTTATTAAACAATGGGACTGTTTGGGGAATCAGCTGTGACAGTCTCACAGCTGACTCCCCACCCAGCCGGGCGCAGACCCTGAGGTTACACAGGAAGGCATTGTGTTTCCCCATAGCACTGGGAAGGGTTCATGCCCAAACCAGTGGGACCAAGGCATCCTAGCTGAGCAGGTGCCCCTGCACCCCAGCCTACAGTGATAACCACCAGAGATAAGTGCTCTGAAGAAAGCCTGGATTCCCTCATCTAAGATATTGGGGAAAGGAGCCACACTAGCTTTTGGGAAAGTGCTTGCAAGACAGGCTGAGTAAACATCTGGAAGGGAGAAACGCCAAACCAATCACCCCACCAGCCACCTACAGCCGCAAGACCAGAAAAATCGGTTTGACCAGTTTGAAACCAACAACAGCTCTTCATCCTTTCTTTCCAATTTTATCTCTTTTTTCTCTCTTCTCTTGATTTTTTTCCTTTAAATACCCACAAGTGAGAAAAAAAACTTGGAAGTGTGAAAGGACATCAGGTGGACTTGAAGAGGGGGCAACCCAACAGCTGAGAGAGTGAGACAAATTTCACTCAGCTATTGCAGGGATACTGCAAATTGCTGCATATTTGTATCATTATTATTTCATTATTCTTACATCTTTTATTTTAATAGTAATTTTGGTATTCCCCTTCTTCCTGTATAGTCTTCTTTGCTTGGTGGGTTGTATTGTACCATTTGACAGGTTTCCCCTGTTCTCTCTTCTGCATTGTATTGATAATTTACTGTCCTTCACGTGAATTGTATTCCATCAGTACACTACTCAAAGCCCTATACCCCCATTCATGTTATTCAGATCACATAGATTCTGGCATATGAGTGTTGCTCTAATATTACTGTAAATAATTGCTGTTCCACACAATTGTAAATACTTCACAGCACCCTTCCCGGATGTTAGCCCATATCACAGTCTCCTGAACTCTATTATTGTGGATATTAACTCTATTCTCTCACACACTACACCTATGTACTATCCTTTACTCTCACCTTACCCCAGAATCTAACCTCCCACAACTTCACTGCTTTCTAGATGCAACTCACAACCCTTCCCTCCCCAACAAGAGCCTTATCTTCTTCCCATCTTTTCTTAAAAGTATCTAGTTGGGTTGAAGATCATGGTTAACACTATACATAGCCAAAAGATCTCCTATCTCTTATACACTGCCTGCTACTGTAAATATCATAGAGTACTCCCCTGCTGTCTTAAACATTTTGCCTTCCCCTCCAACTGATCACAAAAAAGAGTAGGTGGAAGCGGTGAACACCAGGATTCCTGAAGGAGACTGCACCACTGAATCTCACAGGCATTCTACCACAGCAGTTCACACCATAAACCCTGGGAGCCAGAACAAATTCATTTAAGAAGTGGAAGCTAACAAGAAGAGTCTCACAAACAATAGGAAGACAAAGAAACAATCCCCAAATAAAAGGAAAGGAGGAAGCCTCAGAAAGAATGCTAAATGAAATGGAGGCAAGTCAGCTATCAGATATTGAATTCAAAGAACTGGTTATCAGGAAGTTCCATGAGCTCACAATAAACTATCAGAAATTACAAGGAAACTACACTGAACTCACTGCAAACTACATCAACATGAAAAAGGAAATAGAAAACATAAACAAGAGCCAAGAGGAAATGAAGAATACAATTTTTGAACTGGAGAACACAGTGGAAGGAATCAAAAGCAGGATAAGATGAAGCAGAAGATCGGATCAGAGAGGTGGAGGGCAAAGTAGAAAAAAACACCCAGAAAGAGCAAGAAAAGGAAAAGAGGCTCAGATAATGAAGAGGGA
This sequence comes from Carollia perspicillata, assembly GCA_004027735.1. Lineage (NCBI taxonomy): Eukaryota > Metazoa > Chordata > Mammalia > Chiroptera > Phyllostomidae > Carollia > Carollia perspicillata. Next base: position 12,596 of record PVKM010022906.1, on the reverse strand, counting down.
TTAAGAGAAATGCAAGACAATATGAAACATAATAATATCCGTATAATAGGGATACCAGAAGAAGAAGTAGAGCAAGGGATACAAAACCTGTTTGAAAAAGTAATGATGGAAAACTTTCCTAATTTGATGAGAGAAAAAGTCACACAAATCCAGGAAACACAGAGAGTTTCAATCAAGAGGAACCCAAAGAGGCCCTCTTCAAGACACATCATAATTAAAATGGCAAAATTCCAAGACGAAGACAGAATCTTAAAGGCAGCAGGGAGAAGAAGGAAGTAACACACAAGGGAGCCCCAATAAGGTTAGCAGCTGACTTCTAATGGAAACGCTTCAAGGCAGAAGAGGATGACAAGACATATTGCCAGTAATGAGAACCAGAGGCCTGCAACCTTTCTCTACCCATCAAGGCTCTCGATCAAGATAGAAGGCCAAATAAAGAGCTTCCAAGACAAATGAAGTCTAAAAGAATACACATCCACCAATCCAGCACTGCAAGAGATGCTAAAGACACTGCTCTAAGGAAAGGAAGGGAAAGAGAGAGTCAGAGTGGAACATAGGTACCTAAATGACAATGAATAAGTACCTATCAATAATAACCTTAAATGTAAATGGATTAAATGCTCCAATCAAAAGACATGGAACATTTGAATGGATAAGAAAGCATGACCCACACATATGCTGCCTACAAGAGACCCACCTGAGGACAGAGGACATACACAGACTGAAAGTGAAGGGCTGGAAACAAATTTTCCAAGCAAATGGACAGGGAAAAAAAAAGCCGGGGTAGCAATGCTCATATGAGACAAAATAGACTTCAAAAAAAGAGCTATAAAGAGAGACCCAGAAGGTCACTTCATAATACTCAAGGGAAGACTCCACCAAGAAGACATAAACATTGTAACTATATATGCACCCAACATAGGAGCACCCAAATACATAAAGAATATCTTAGAGGACTTCAAGAAAGATGTTGATAGCAATACAATTATAATAGGGGATTTTAACACTCTACTGTCAAAAATAAACAGATCTTCCAAACAAAATATCAACAAACATATTGTGACATTAAACAATGTCCTAGACGAAATGGATTTAACTGATATATACAGAGCCCTGCATCTGAAAAAAGCTAAATACACATTCTATTCAAACGCACATGGAATATTTTCAAAGATAGACCACATGATAGGACAAAAAACAAGCCTCAACAAATTCAAGAACATTGAAATCATACCAAGCATTTTCTCCAACTACAATGGACTGAAATTACAAACCACCCCAAGGGAAAAAACGCAAAATACTCAAAATCATGAAGATTGAATAGCATACTATTGAACAATGAATGGGTCAAGAATGCAATTAAGGAAGAAATCAAAAAGTTTCTGGAAACAAAAGAAAGTGAACTCAAGACAACCCAAAACTATGGGACACAGCAAAGGCAGTCCTGAGAGGGAAGTTAGTAGCAATACACACCTACCTAGAAAAGATAGAAACATTTCAGAAAAACAACCTAACCCTATGCCTACAAGAACTCGAGGAACAACAACAAAGAAAGCCCAGAGCTAGTAGAAGAAAGGAAATAACCAAGATCAGAGCAGAAATAAATGACATAGAGACTAAAAGCACAATCTTAACGATCAATAAATTCAGGAGCTGGTTCTTTGGAAAGAAAAACAAAATAGACAAGCCTTTAAGCAGACTCGTCAAGAAAAAAAGAGAGGGCCCAAATAAACATGATCAGAAATGAAAGAGGAGAGATTACAACTGATGCCACGGTAATACAAAGGACTGTAAGAAATTACTATGAGGAGCTGTTTGACAAGAAATTTGAAAACCTAGGTGAAATGGACAAATTTCTAGAAAAATAGAATCTTCCAAAACAAAATGAAGAAAAAGCCTGAACAGACCAATAATAGCAGATGAAATTGAAGCAGTAATCAAAAAACTCCCGACACACAAAAGCCCTGAACCAGATGGTTTCACAGGAGAATTCTACAGAGCATTTAAGTAAGAGCTAACCTGTATCCTTCACAGACTATTTCAAAAAATTCAAAGTGATGGAAGACTCCCAAACACTTTCTATAAAGCCAGCAACATCCTAATCCCAAAACCAGATAAACACACAACAAAGAAAGAAAACTACAGGCCAATATTGCTGATGAACATAGATGCTAAACTCCTCAACAAAATATTGGCAAACCACATCCAGCAATACATTAAAAAGATCATACACCATGACCAAGTGGGATTCATCCCAGGGATGCAAGGATGGTCCAACATTTGCAAATCAGTAAATGTAATACTTCACATAAACAACAGCAAAGACAAAAATCACATGATCATATCAATAGATGCAGAAAACGTACTTGAGAAGGTACAGCACCAATTCATGATTAAAAAAAAACTCTCAGCAAAGTGGGAATAGAGGGACTATTCCTCAACATAATAAAGCTCATATACGTGACACCTAAAGCCAATATCATACTCAATGGGCAAAACCTAAAATCTTCTCTGCTAAGATCAGGAACAAGGCAAGGATGTCCACTTTCACCACTTCTATTCAATATAGTTCTGGAAGTATTAGCCGCAGCAATCAGACAAGAAAAGGAAATAAAAGGCATCCAAGTCGGAAAGGAGGAAACAAAACTGTCACTGTTTGCAGATAATATGATAGTGCGCATGGAAAATCCTATAGACTCCACCCCAAAACTGCTCAACCTAATAAGCGAATTGGCAAAACAGCAGGATACAAAAATCAATGTTCAGAAATCAAAGGCATTTTTGTATACCAACAATGAAACAGCAGAAGCAGAAATCAAGAAAAAAATCTCATTCAATATAGAAAAAATAAAAATAAAATACCTAGGAATAAACCTAACCAAGGAGATAAAAGACCTGAATCCAGAAAACTACACAACACTGAAGAATGAAATCAAGGAAGACACAAACAAATGGAAACATATACCGTGTTCATGGATTGGAAGAATTAACATCATCAAAATGTCCACATTACCCAAAGCAATTTACAGATTCAATGCAATAGCTATTAAAGTACCAATGGCTTATTTCACAGACATAGAACAAACCCTTAAAAAGTTTATATGGAACCATAAACGACCCCAAATAGCAGCTGCAATTTTGAGGAAGAAAAACAATGTAGGAGGGATCACAATACCTGATACCAAACTGTATTACAAGGCCACTATAATCAAAACAGCCTGGTACTGGCATAAAAACAGACACATAGACCAATGGAACAGAACAGAGAGTCCAGAAATAAACCCAAGTCACTACAGTCAGTTAGTATTCGACAAAGGGGGCAGCACCATAAAATGGAGTAAAAATAGTCTCTTCAACAAATGGTGTTGGGAGAACTGGACAGCTACGTGCAAAAAAATAAAGCTCGAGCACCAACTTACACCATACACAAAAATAAATACAAGATGGATAAAAGACTTAAATATAAGCTGTGACACCATTAAAATCCTAGAGGAGAACATAGGCAGGAAAATCTCAGATATCTCACGCAGCAACATTTTTACTGATATGTCCCCCAGGGCAAGGGATATAAAGGAAAGAATAAACAAATGGGATCTCATCAAAATAAAAAGGTTCTGCACAGCTAAAGAAAACAGCATTAAAATAAAAAGAGAACCAACTATATGGGAAAACATATTCCCCAATGATACCTCAGACAAGGGTTTAATCTCCTAAATATACAAAGAACTTACATGACTCCACTCCAAGAGGACAAGCAACCCAATTAGAAAATGGGCAAAGGACTTGGACAGACATTTCTCCAAGGAGGACATACAGAGGATTCAGAGACACATAAAAAGATGCTCAATATCACTAGCCATCAGAGAAATGCAAATTAAAACCACAATGAGATACCACTTGACACCGGTAAGAATGGCCATCATAAACAAAGCAACAAACAACAAGTGTTGGAGAGGTTGTGGAGAAAAGGGGACCCTAGTTCACTGTTGGTGGGATTGCAGACTTGTACAACCACTATGGAAAACAGTATGGAATTTTCTCAGAAAACTAAAAATGGAACTGCCTTTTGACCCAGCAATTGCCCTGCTGGGATTATATCCCAAGAACCCTGAAACACCATTCCAAAAGAACCTATGCACCCCAATGTTCATAGCAGCACTATTTACAATAGCCAAGTGTTGGAAGCAACCTAGGTGCCCATCAGTAAATGAATGGATCAAAAACTATGGTACATGTACACAATGGAATTCTATGTGGCAGAAAGAAAGAAGGAGCTCCTACCCTGTGCAACAGCATGGATGGAACTGGAAAGCATTATGCTAAGTGAAATAAGCCAGGCGGTAGAAGACAAATACCATATGATCTCACCTTTAACAGGAACCTAAGCAACAAAACAAACAAGCAAGCAAAATGTAACCAAAGGCATTGAAATAGAAAACAGGCTGACAGTAATCAGAGGGAAGAGGGGAGGGAATTTCAGGGGAAAAAGGGAAGGGATTATAGGAACAAGTATAAAGGACACATGGACAAAAACTAAGGGGGGTGGAAATGGGAGGGAGGTGGAGAGCACTGGGGGAGTGGACTGGGAAGGGAGTAAAAGACAGAAAACTGTACTTGAATAACAATTAAAATTAAAAAATACTGTGGTACATTTACACTATAGAATACTATGCAGCAGAAAGAAAGAAGGAGCTCCTACTCTTTCCAACAGCATGGATGGAACTGGAGAGCATTATGCTAAGTGAAAAAAGCCAGTCAGAGAAAGACAAATACTATATGATCTCACCTATAAGTGGAAGCTAATCAACAAAACAAATGAGCAAGCAAAATATAAGCATAAACACTGAAATAAAGAACAAACTGACAGTAACCAAAGGGGAGAGGGGAGAAGGATAATAGGGGAAAGTAGGGGAAGGTCCATCAAGGAGCATGTATAAAGGACACAAGGACAAAGCCAAAGTGGGTAGGTTCAAGGGTGGGAGGCAAGGATGGGTGGAGCAGGGGCCCATGGTAGGATGAAAATGCAGACAACTGTACTTGAACAATTTTAAAAATGAAGGAAAAAAAAGAAAGTGAATAGGGAAAAGGATTTTCCATCACGCTTTGTATTTTTCTCCCTACCTGATCCCTCCAGAATTTGGCATTCTGAAGGAGTGTGTGGTGATGTAAGGTTTCTTTGCATAAAACCAATAAGACCAGTCATTAATAGTGGTTTTGTTAACCAAGACTGCAACTGGAATATCACACCTGAAGGAGGCATATATGGGCTCTGGTCCTCACCAGAAAGCCCTGGGGAACTGGGATTGACTTGCGAAGTTAATGGAAACCCACAAGAGAAGCCTGGTACTTTGGTTGGTTGTGTGGTTCATGCCAGTCCTTCCAGGGAGGGAACAAAGTTTGCTTTCCTGAACGATGGCTAAAAAGGAATCTTTAGGCACAATGGAGGCCCACGGACTTGAGTGAAATGACTGGTACAGGCGAAGCCAGATGGCAGATGTGTGGCTCTGCTTCTGTGCCCTGAGGGGCAGACTGAAAGCCAATCTAAGGGTTCCCTGTGTGAGTTCCAGCAAAGTAGACTTAAGGATCATAGGAGATCCAGGCTGCTCTTGGTGTGTTTATGCAAACAAACAGGAAAAATTAAAAGTAGGACTCAAAGTAGTCCCTGTAATAACAGTGAGGGTGATCTTAAGGAGAAAAATGGCAATTCAAGGAAAATCACAATGCTCAGTACTGGACATCAGAATGGCACAGCTAACTGTCTTGAAAGTTTGTTTTCATTTGAAAGTTGAAACTGGGTTTGTAATATCACCAAAGATGTACAATTTACAGGTGCAAAGGACCTTGCAATGGAATGTCTTCCCAAAAGACAGTCTCACAGGCACAGAGACTGGTTTGAGGATTATTGTGTAAATTAACCTGTGTGCTCTTCTGTTTTCATAAGATGTAGGGCTATGAGTGATTGGTTGCAATATAGGCCTCACTTAAGGAGCCCATCTTCATCATCGCCCCCTGAGACTCAATGGTTTCACTGAATTAAGTGGTTAGGTTGGTGAAGTGTTCAGACCAGCTGCGGGCTTCACTTTTTCCTTTTCTGTCTTGATGGCTTGGACAGAAAGGCCTCAAATCTGAAAGGAGGGAAATCCTAATGTATTCCCCTGTGCTGGAGTGAAGTATGGTGGGCCACAAGAGTTTTGGATAGGTGTAGCATGCCTTGCACACCTTCCTCCGGATAAGCCATTCTTAAGTCCCTGCCTTCATCATTTAGTGGTTATGATTTAATTTTGCCTCCCATTTCTTGCCTAATCTGTCACCTCCAGAACGACCAGGATGCCAACGGTCCAGTAATGCCAGCCTTTGGACACCAAACCTGCAACTTCCTGGTGACAGCCACTGACCAGGATCCTGCAAGGTCCTTCCCTTACAGGAAGGACTTCCTCTGTGATGTGCTCCTTCCCCCCTTTCAGGGCACCCCTGACCCAAGGGCAGGTAGAACGGTGTCCATGTCTAGCTGGAAGTAGTTACAAGAAGATGAGACCTTCGTCCATTGTCCTTTATATGAATACAAAGCAGGTGTATATCTGAAAGAAGAGAATGATACAGGGTGCAGCCAAGGGGGGGGGCAAAAAGGGATTTGGAATGAGATCCAGAACTCAAGGTGTCCAAGAAATATTAAGATGTCCTCATCCCTTCCCCCCACAGGTGTGAGTTGGGGGAAGGGACAATGGAGCAGAGCCATTGAGAGCTGTTTTGCATAGCAAAAGCTTTGCAGCTAACCTCTGGCATGGTCATTTAACATATCTACAGCCTTTAACTGGTTTCATAGATATCTTAAAAAGCTGTGGCCATGCTTTGAGCCGGGGGAAGGGAGTGACTTACACCCAAGACATAACTGGGAGGCAGTTCTCCCTGGTTACAGCGCCTGCATGAGAGTTTGGAGATGATTGGCTCCACGCCATGAGGCCACACCTGCCCAGACTCATGATGGCAACCCAGTAAAGCTAGAAGGATGTGGGAGTCCTGGCAGGTGTAGCCAATTGTGGGAGGAGTCAGAAATAGGGCTGCAGGGGAAGACTGGAGCAAGGAGTTAAACCCAGATGCGGCAGCCATAGGGGGGACTCAGACAGACCCAATACTTGCAGAAACTGGGAGAGACCCTAGAGAAAATTAACCAGACCAGGTTGGGGCAAGGGCCTTGGCCTCGAGGGGGTCCAGTGTACTCTGTTTGGCCTGCAGATTATGTTTGGGTAAAAGATTGGAAAAGGAACTCCTGAAGCCCACCTGGGTTGGGCCCTACTTAGTATTGTTAACTACACCCACTGCCCTCAAAGCTGCAGGAGTCACTCCTTGGATCCACCATAGCTGAGTGAAAAGAGCCGCCGGGCCAGCCGCAGACACCCCCAAGCCCACTCAGCAGTGGGAGAAGGCAGCATCAAGAAACCTTTGGCCGGACCAGGGGAAGCAGCAGACAGAGGACACCTCAGGACCAGACATCCCCAAACTGCCAGCCCTGAGACTTGTAAAAGCCCCGGCAGCCGATACAGGCACCAAGAAATGGACCGTTGTTCAGAGGAATACATAGGCATTGTCAGTGGTTTTGCCTTGATCCTGGGAATAAGACTGGTGACTATAATCCCCCCCTCCTCGGAATGGAGCTCTGGGGAACGAGCAGCTCTCAGTTTTGTTTATTCCTGCCTATTCTGTATATTTGGGTATTTAGTCTGATTTGCCTAGCTAGTGCAGCCCTGAATGCCTACCCAAGCTGTCAGTGTAGTACCCCAGAAGAAAGGATAAGGATTTGAGATGGAGTAGCCACATATTACCTCGAGAGTCAGTCCTTCTCTTCTACTACTGATATGCCCTCAGACTGTATGAATCAGGAACCCAGTCCACCTGTGCCTGGCAAAAGAAAGTATACTATACTGGGATAATAAAAGGAACCTTAGGATACCAATCCCAAAAGTATCAGGCATATGGAACTCCAGGCAGGCAGGTGTTCTGGAACTATTACTGCCAGTTGAGCAGTATGAATCAGGCAGAATTTGAAGAAGCTACAAAGGAAGCAGACCAAAAACTCCAATGAGGTAACATTAGTACCCACACTAGTATATATGGTGATGCTCAAATGTCATGTGCCTTAAGTGTCTGAGCATCAAAGGGGAGAATGAAAGGGGAAAGCCAGAAAACTGTTAGAGCTTTGGACCCACCCCCTCTAGAGTAACCCGTGCTTTCTCGCTTCTGTACCTCCACTTGTACCACATAGGCACCCCTCCTGGCTCTGATAGGTTCCCACCTTCCTTTGAACCTGGCTCCGCCTTTTGCTTCCAAATTAGCAGTACCAATATAAGCAAGCTCCAGCTTCTGCTTGGGGGCCCAGAATTTGGAGACTGTCTCCTCTGGGTCTGCATGCGTTAATAAAGCGCTCACTCTGTTGACCCCACGTGTGTCAGAGTCTTTCTGTAACAACATGGCATTTGTCTTTCACTGACTGGCTTATTTCCCATTAAGTGCTGATACAGACACCAGCCCAAGGTGTCCACGTCATTATGGATGAAATGAGACATTCACACAGACTACCGAGTCCTGTGGAGGAAAAGGGACAGCATGGCCTTTTCTCTTAAGGGGAGCAAAAGCCTTGTCCCTTGCCATGACCAGCCTTAATTGGGTTTCTTGGCACATTACATGATGGTCCTCATTTACTATGCACAGGTTCACTTTAGGTGGTTATCTTTTACAGAAAACAAAGGAACCCATGCCACTAATCACATCACAGAAGAAGGATATTTGCAAATGAAAAGGGAAAAGTGGTTGGACCAGTTACACTGGTCCTAGGAAGGTTTATCATGGATTTTAGAAAGTTACTTTTCAGTAAATGTTTGCCACTAAGGCCGGGCCCACGCCATGCAGAATGGTCTCCTACAAAGTGCCAGTGAGGATATGGAGGAGAAAAGGAAAATCTTATGCACTGTTAGTGGGAATGCAGACACTGGAAAACAGTATGGAGTTTTCTTGGATATTTAAAAATGGAACTGTCATTTGACCCAGTGATCTCACTTCTGGGAATATATCCTAAGAATCCCTAAATACCAATTTGAAAGATTATATGCACCTTTATGTTCATAGCAGTGTCATTTACATTGATCAATATCTGAAAACAACCCAACTGCCTATCAGTACATAGATTGATAAAAATGTTGTGGTGCATTTACACAATGGAATACTATGCAGCACTAAAAAAGAAGGAAACCTTATCCTTTGCGAAGCATAGCATTATTATGCTAAGTAAAATAAGCCAGTCAGAAAGTCAAGTACTATATGAACCTGCATTTTAATTTTAAAGATAAGAGAACAGAGCCACAGAGCTAAGGAATTTGCCCAATAGATGCAGAATTGCACCCAGAACCCAGATAGTCAGAGCTCCTTTGTACATGTGTCCCATGTGGGGTTTGCCCATCCAATACTGAACCTATATCAGGATCCTTGGTGCCTGCTGAGGTCACTGGCTCTGTTCTTCACTTGCTTCCTGAACATCCCAACACATGACCAAGTAGGAGTCCATTCATCTCCATCAAGACCTGTCCCTCCTGAAAGATGCCAAGCTCAATGGTATTGAGCCATAGACAGCTATCTGTTTCTCTTACATGAATAACTTCCCATTGATGGTGAGGAATGGGTGGGACACAGAACAACCTGCAATTATTTCATTTCATTTACACTTATTTGAAATTCAGTGCTACAAGACACTGGGAAAAATTTAATTTTCCTTGATTGGAAGTTGATGAACCTCTGGTTGTGTTTGAAAGTATTGGAACTTCTTTGGGTTTTGATTAAAAAAGCTATTGTTCTCTTAACTGAAGAATCACTGATTTACAGACACTAACAAGAACTAAGTGGCCTGTCTGAAACTGTATATAAAATATGTCATTAGTAAAACTGTGGACTAGAATTACAAGGAAGCTACTTAATGAAATTAATAAAAAGTGTCATGATAGGACGCAAACAAGTCTCAACAAACTCAAGGTAATTGTAATCATATCAATCATTTTCTTAGACCACAAGGGCAGGCCACAAACCACAAACTACAAACCAACCTCAAGGAAAAAAACTCAAAAACACTCAAATTCATGGAGATTGAATAGCATGCTATTAAACAATGAATAGGTTTATAATGAGATGAAGGAAGAAGTCAAAAAGTTTCTGGAAACAAATTAAAATGAACACACAACACTCCAAAACTTATGGGACACAATGAAGGCAGTCCTGAGAGGGAAATTCATAGTGATACAGGCCTACCTAAAAAAGATTGAAACATTTCAAATAAAACATGTAACCCTACATCTACAGGAACTGGAGGAACAAAAACAAACAATGCTGAGAGTGAGTAGAAGAAAGGAAATAACCAACATCAGAGCAGAATTAAATAACACAAAGACTAAAAGAGCAATTCTAAGATCAATAAATCCAGGAGCCTTTAACCAGTCTCATCAAGAAAAAAGAACGAAAATAAACAAAATTTGGAATCCAAATAAACAAAACCAGAAATGAAAGAGGAGAGATTACAATGAATACCACAAAAATACAATGGACGGTGAGAAACTATTATTAACAACTATATGCCAAGAAATTAAAAAACCTAGGTGAAATGGAAAAATTTCTAGAAACACAATTTTTCAAAACTGAGTTAAGAAGAAGCAAAAAGCCTGAACAGACTGATAACAACTGATAAAATTAAAGTAATAATCAACAAACTCCTCTCACACAAAAGCCCTGAACTGGATGGTTTCAGAGGGGAATTTTACAAAACATTTAAGGAACAGCTAACCCTTAATCTTCACAGAGTATTCAAAAAAATCCAAGAAGAGGGAAGACTCCCAAACTCTTTTTATGAAGTGAGCATTATCCTAATCCCAAAACCAGATAAAGACACCACAAAGAAAGGAAACTACAGGCTAGTGTCACCAATCAAAAGAGACATTAAAATCCTCAACAAAATATTGGCAAACCACACCCAGCAATACATTAGAAAGACCATACACGGAGGGAAGATGGCGACTGAGTAGGAGGGAGCGGATTTCACTTCCCCCTACACAAAGGAGGAAAAACTAGCTAATTCATGGAGGAACGGAGCAGACAGACAACAGTATTGCAACGTATTTGAAAATAAGAATCCACAAAGCGGTAGCAGACACTGAAAAACCAGAAACCAGACGGTAAGAAGGAGATTTCAGGACACTAAGGTCACGGGGAGCAGCGCAGGGGTCCGGGGGTCTGGGAAGCCAGCACTGGGTGCCCAGAGCCCAGCACCCAGAGCCGGCCATCAGTCGGCCTTGGACGTGCAGGGCTGCATCTCGCCCCCGGAGCTGGCCTAGCTCGGCCGCGGAGGCGCGGGGCTGCGTCTGCCCCAGAGCCGACCGTAGCTCAGCCGCGCGGGGCTGCATCGCGCCCCTGGAGCTGGCAGTCTGTCAGCACAGGCGTCTCGCACTGACTACGGAAGTCGGAGTCGCCAGCTGCCGGAGAGTTGGGTTAGACGGACGCCAGGCTTGAATAGGAGGAATTTATCAAACAGAAGGGCTGAGGAATCTGCTGTGACGCCCTGAGACTGACTCCCAACCCAGCCAGGCGCGGGGGGAGGGCGCAGTGACTCCATCCCAGCGGCGCTGGGAGGGGAGACTTTGGGCCCAGGTTCCCTGGGAAGGGAGGCATTTGGCGCCAACCTAAGCGAGTGGGCGCCGCTGTACCCCAGTGTCTGGAGGTAACCACCAATGGGAGAACGCATCAAAAGAGAGTCAAGACTTCCACGGGGAGGATATTGGGAAAGGAATCAGCCTGGCGGCTAGGACAGTGCTTGGAAGGCAACCTGCGTGAATGGCAGGAGGGGAAAATCGCCACGCCACTCACTTCCCAGCCTTCTGCAGCCAGCAAGACCAGAAAAACCGGTTTGGCCAGTTTGAATCGAACAAGAGGAGTGATTTCTTTTTTTTTTTTGGTCTCTTTTTGGCTGTTTTTAAATGCGATTTTTTAAAACAGTCTTTGTGTTATTATTATTTTTAAAATTTTCACTACTGTTTTACTCCAATTGCTTCTCCTCTCTTCCCTTCTTTCTTGATTTTGTACTCCACACTTTATTTCGAATTTTATCTCTCCTTTCTTACTTTTCCCGTCTTTTTTTCTTCTTTTTCTCTCTCTCTCTTTTTATTTTTTTTTAATTTTACTTTTATTTTTTATTATTTTTTTATTATTTTTTTATTTTTGTAATACTCACAAGCGAGAGAAAAACTTGGAACTGAGAAAGGACCCGAAGTGGACTCAAATAGGGGGCAACCCAACACCTGAGACAGGGAGACAAATTTCACTCGACTATAGCAGGGAAACTGCAAGTTGCTACATATTTGGACTATCATTTTTTCCCCTCATTTTTTCATTATTCCTACATCTTTTATCTCAATAGTATTTTTGTATTCCCCTTCTTTCTCTATAGTCTTTGCTTGGCAGGGTATATTGTACCATTTGACAAGTTTTCCCTGTTCTCTCTTCTATTTTGTATTGCTAATTTACTGTCCTTCATGTGAATTGGGTTCCATCAGCACACTACTCAATAT